>JASDQU010735630.1:166022-181434 GCA_032191745.1 Picea mariana | reverse complement strand
TTTTGTCCCCGCAGGTTTCGAACCGGTGACTTTAACATCACGGAGTGGCTTAACAACACACTCCGTCACCGACTGTCCTACACCTCGGGGACAACATGATGGATTCTTGTTGAAAATACTTCTGGAGATGAATTGTCATTGATTAGAAAAGTATGAAATTATTCACATAATTGATTGTAATTATATTTTTCAAAAGAATCTAAAAATTCATCTACAAACTGAAACCAATCAATAATGTGATATGCTGGAAAAGACTCAAACCAATGTTTAATTCGACCCCTAAAAGTGAAAGAAAACAATCTTCATAAAACCTTTAAATCATAAATATTATGCTTGATGCATTTACACCAAAACTTGTTAAGATGGTCTTTTGCAGATACACCCCCCCCACCATTAAAGGTGAGTTTGGACAAGAGAGAGAATGTCTCGTTGGGAATATCGGGTAATGAGAAGTGGAAAGCATGTTCCAACACAGTGATTTGGGGAGCCATGGGGAATTAAATACATTCAAAACAAAGACTCCTACAAGGTCAACTTATCAGTTTGGCCTACCTTCTAGTGCATTTCAAGATGACACACAAAAAAAGTTTATAAATCTGGAATTATGAAAGGCTGAGGGGTAAAAAACTTAATCATTAATCTTACCTCGGCCCTCATTCTAGCGCGATTTGTTGACGAGCGTAAGTGACACACCATCAACTGGAAGGATAGACCCGGCCCGAGGTTGTCTAATTAACCCAAGCCGTTTGGTATGACCTATCCTGACGGGTTTAATAGCTCTGTTAGTCAACTAGGGTCCTAAAGATAACAAAATGAAATAAACTAACTAAAGAAAAAGATTCTAACAATCGACACAATAATTACAAATATTTATCTAAGAATTTAAATATATAAATGATTATGAACAATTATATATAGTTTACAAGGTTTGCATGAAATCTTGCGAAAATGATTGTTTGATAAAGTTTCTGAATCAAATATGAACAACACTTCTTTTTTTTTTTTTTTTAAAGATATTAAATAAATAAATACTAAATGAATACGATTGAAACAATGACACAAAAACAGTCAAAGCTAATTAATGTAATCTTCATTTCATTCATAAACAACTCTAAATAAAATAAAATAATGCATCTACTAACCTCTAACTGATCAGTCAACTGAGTTTATCTTTCTGTGTTGTATGAGCTCTTGCCTGTACTGTTGTTAAGGGAAACCTATAATAGAACAATACTAGCAATTCTAGAATACATTCAAAGAAGTGTTTGATATTGGACTAAATTAATAACAACATAAAGACATCTAATTAAAAATCATGTGATCTTAGGATGATCAATATTTAAGAATGAGAGAAAACTAAGATCTGAATATTGATATTATCCAACATTTAACATTAAGAATAAATTTAAAAATAATCAAATGATAGATCAATCACACATAAAAAAATGGAATAATAAATTCTGGACAACATATAATGTTTAACAATATGAAAACACCATATGATGACAAGCTAAAGCTAAAATCAACCATAATAACATTCTCATAATACAACAGTAATGAAAGAACGGAATGGAATAAGCATCACACAGATCTAAAGCAAAAAATGAATTGTTTTCCCATATTCTTTCTCAAAATCACATGCCTATAGTGTAGTCCTGGAAGAATTTCTGGGATAATAGACTCTTAAAGATTAAAAAAAACAAATTAATACATAAATGATAACAATTAACCATGTATTGATAAAAAAGACTAAAGCTAAATTAAATCAATGCATAATCAATTATTCAAAGAATATGAAGATATTATAATGAAAATAAAACCATTTTACTCACAGGACAAAAGCCATTAAGCAACCTGGAATTCCATATTCTTCTTTAAAAATACTCGTCCATTGTCCCAAAGATTCCAACCATCTGTTAATCCATTTGAAAAGAAAAAAAGTTTATAAAATAAATAATGTACAAAAGAGAAAGGATAAAAATTCTTCCTCTCAATTTCTTGGATCCATCAGGTTCTGAACTTTCTCATATATTTATACAATAAATGAACAGTCTGGCATCACTAATAATTTCCACCACCTGAAATTTGCGTCGTAAAGAGACACAAATATCTCTCAAATCGTGCATTGTTTTGGGAAAATTTCTATGCAGGAGCTAAATGGGTCCATTTGGGAGATTTGTTTTCAATCGTTTTTTCATATTCCTCACGGTTTGGCTGCAATCAGTCCTGCAAAATCGCATGTCTGATCTTGACGCCTTTCTAAATTTTCTCTGTTGTTGCTCATAAAATAATTTACATTAATCCAATATTATTTTTTAATCAATCATCTTGAATGCATTTAGATAATAAAATCAAGCCATCATCAGATCCATACCAAATAATTGATAATAGAAACATGTGAAACAAAAAGAAACTTAAATTAATAACTTAAAAATTAATAACCTAAAAATTGTGAATAAAACATAATCTAGAACAATAAAATAAAAAATGAACTTAAACTAACTATAAGTTCTAAACAAACATTGTTTATAATTTCCTTTCAAATATGATCTTAAAATTCTAGAAGCTTCAAATTAATGGAGAAGAAAAAAATATTAATTTTGTTTTTTTTACAAAATCAAACAAATGATAGATAATTCTTTTATTATTATTATTATTATTTTTATTTTGAAATGAGATGCAAAATGAAAAAAAAATTAATTAATATCACCAAATGATTTTATGAAAATGAGAAACCAACCAAAATATTATTTGATGAAGTATTGAACACATTATTCAAAATAGTCAAACTTGCTAATGAGCAAAAGAAAGAATACATATTCATAATTTAAAGGAAAGTAAGCAGTTGATAAAAATTAATGTTTTAGTTTAAATTGAGATTTTTATGCTCATTTCTAAATTTTGACATATACTCTTGTAATGAATGTCTCATACTATAGTGAATGTATTAAGTTTGTCTCAAAGAAAGCCAAGGTATGGAACTATTTGAAAAGGTTGATTCTGTAGCTCCTTATAATTATCAAGATTCTAATGGGGGCCCTTTAAATTTTGTAAAAAATTAAGGGGAGTTGTTGGGGTCCAACACTACTGTGAAATTTATTCGGCATTCTCTGTATTTTTCTGAACTGATAGTTTACCTTGGCTTTCCCCCTCGAGGTGGTCTCAGTGGGAGCTAGGTGGCAATCGCTTCTTTGTTTCTGGTAGCCTCTATGATGGAATATTCTGTCAATGCACTTATGAGTGCGACTGATGAGGAGGCTTGGGAGAAGGTAGGCCTCTTTGATCCACCTACCACTCATTTAAAAACTGTACACCTATCCAATCAGGAGTTATTGGCCTTGGATTCGACGCTACCTCCAACTTCTTCATCACATTGTTGGAAAGGTTTACAACCTTTTGCAAAGTCTGTCTCGGGTTGCTCTGCACATGCCCCTACTGTGTGTAACTCTAATAGAAGTGATCGTCTGCATCCTGACGGTGGTATAATGCCACCTTGTGGAGTTGCTAGTTTAGTTGTCCCTAATACTGCTCCCTAGAGATTTTCTTCTAGGAAACAATGGCTTCCAAATCAGACTCGTCGGAAATTGATATTGGGGGACGACCTTGGCTTGGAGGAAGCAACTACCTTAGCACTGAATGACCTGTTCGAGAGGTTTTATTACCGTCGGAGGTGTACCACGCCTCTCTTTACCTGAGTAAAGACACACTAGATACCTATTTTGGATTATGCTTTGGAGTTATTTTATCTACCACGTGGTTGGTTCGGCTTCAAATTTCTTTCACCGGATGATGCAGCTAAGATTTTAGATAGGTTGTGGCCCTTTGACGGGGGGATCTTGATGCTCAAATGGTGGAGGATTTCCTTTGATCCTGCACATGACTATTTTTCAGTTTAGGCACCTGTGGGTTCTCCTACCTAGCCTACCACTTAATTTTTGGAGTGTTAAGGCTCTGACAACTATAGGGAATACACTCATTCGTTTTATCAGGGTTGACGAATAGTCTCTTGGTGCACCTGACAGAAAAGTGGGAAGGATCTTGGTGAAGATTGATATACACTTGGGTTTTTTGGAGACACTGGATATAGAGTGGCGAGACCAGTTATTTTCTCAGAGACTCGATTATTTGGGCCTACCCTTCCAATTTACATTTTGTCATAAGACTGGACATTTGAGAAGCACATTTTAGGGTATAGTGGAGGAGGAGGAGTCAGAAAAATCACGACTTAGGAAGATTCCCAGATGTGACTCTCCTGGCATGGATTATTTTTCTCGAGAATTCCACCATATAGAGATCTTGGACTCTCCTTCACTTTCAGTCTCTGACACTCTCACAGGTAAACTCAAAGCATTCTGCCCCAATGTTTTTTATTCTCTTACTTCTTGGAAAAAGTTAGCTCTAGATGCAACTACTCGGTCGGGGACTTTGCCTATAAATCCACCCTGTTTACCTGTGTCATTTACTAAGGTTGCCTCCTCGACCTTAAAGGATTGTTCACCTTTACATTTGAGGGACATGGTTCTGATTGACCCACACTGGGTTAACTTTCCTCGGAAGGAGACTAAGAAGTTTACTTATGCTACTACTAGCTCTATACTTGGGACGGGGATCCCCATTCCCAATGTTGTTGGGATCTCAGAGGGAAATTGTTTGGAGGTTGAGGAGGGGGGTAAAGAAACTTATATTCTCTCAGGTTGTAGGGAGGATGACCCGCGTGACTATTGTCTGGGGGAGACTCTGGACTCACTGGTCCCACTACTACGCGAGGTGGATGGTTCAATCCCTCTTACTAATTTTCAGGGTAATATTGTTGTTACTCTTCTGGGTTCCACTAAACCTACTGGTCAGCCAGGGAATCGTGTTTGGGGGGTTGGGACTAGCTATGATTGGTCTAGAGTCTTGGGTTATGAGATGTCTCCTATAAAGACGAGAAGTGCTCACAAAAAGGCCACCCTCATTGTTGTTACACCTAGCCTTACTACTAGTACTATTGTTTCCAACTCTCAGGTGCTTAGAGTCTTGAAAGCCCTTGCATGGGATAAATCATGATCTTACTCACTTTAAACATTAGAGGGGTGGGGGGATCCCTAAAAATGGCCTCCATGCGTAGATTACTTATAAAGTCAAACATGACTTTATTTTTTTACAAGAGACGCTTGTAGAAGAGGATAAGGCTCGTTAGTTTATGTTTAAGTTTGTTCCTAGATGGTATTGATGTGCTGTTAGCTCCGTGGGTAACTCAGGTTGCCTCCTGGTGACTTGGGACCCCAACAAGTTTGTTTTGGATCCCTCACTATGCAGCGGGGGCATTTTCCTTACTGACATCACTTTAGAAAACAACATAGTTATTAATTTACCTAATGTTTATGGTCCCTGTAGTGGGAGACAAATATTTTGGGATCGGATGGTGGTGAATGGGTTGTTGGATGCTAAAAATTTGATTCTTGTAGGAGACTTGAATTTAACTACAGGTGCGGATGAGGTATGGGGAGCAACGACACAAATGGACAAGCTCACTGATTATTTTTAACTTTTGATCCACGACCATTAGTTGGTCAACCTGGTATCAGATGACGTGGTACCAACGTGGAGGAATGGAAGAACTGGGGTGGCAAGAACTACAAAAAGAATAGATTATATCCTTGCTTCAGAAATTTTATTAAATGATGAGGGCATGTATCGATCATAGGTTGAGCTTCCCTACGTCTCAAAGCATGCACCAATGATAGCTCAATTTGAATTACTACAGTTTATGGTGGCTTATCCATTTAAGTTAAACCCTCATGGATGGTGGAGGAGGAATTCTCATCTATCGTGAAAGAAGTTTGGAAGGGTACTGGTTTTTTGGTGTGATCGGATATCCAACACAGATTTGTGTGGAAACTAAAAGTTCTTAAGGCTCGGATTAAATCATGGGCTAGGCACAGGCAACGTGCAAAGTCTTAAGCTGAAAACTTTGGAGGAACTCAAGGTGGGTTATTTTGGTCCGCTGAGAGATGGGGTGGACACTACTACAGCCTATGATTTGAAATCCTTGGAGGAAGAGCATAATAAAATTATTTTACTTGAAGAGGATTACTGGAGACAAAAGGGTCGTGATATCTGGCTAAAGTGCGGGGATCGAAATAATTTTTTTTTTCACAAATTTGCCAATGCTAGAAGGAATCATAAACACATTTGGGATATTAATGATGAATTTGGTCAGAACCATAGAGGACAAGAGGCACTAAAAAAAGAGGTCACTAGATATTTTAAAAATATGTTCATAGCGAGCCCTTCTATTGCACCGGTGGAACAAGTAAACTTAGCCATGTTATTCCCTCGATTTGTATCAATGGAAGATTATGTGCTCATTGAACAATCGACCGCAAAGCAGGAGATCTGGGATATATTAAAATTATTTTTCAAAGATAAAAGTCCAGGCCCAGACAGTTGGACGATCAAGTTTTTCACTCATTATTTTGAAGTTGTAGGTGATGAATTGTTGGAACTAGTTTAAGATTCTAGAACCAGAGGTAAGATACAAAGTTCTCTAAATTCCACCTTCCCAGTGTTGATTCCAAAGGAGAATTATCCTCGAACATTTGGGGACTTCAGAACCATTGCACTTTGTAACTTATTTTATAAGTTGATATCCAAGGTGATTGCAAATAGAATCAAAACAATCCTCTTGAGGGCTTTGTTGGCTGAAAAACTTGGTTTCTTGAAGGGCAGGTAGATCTTGGATGCCATCGGGATGTCACAAGAATGTTTACACAAATTCAAAGAAAAAAATAAAAAATCACTATTACTAAAGATGGATTTAAAAAAAGCATATGACTATGTAAGTTGGGATTTCCTGTGTCTAATTATCATACAAACAGGATTCTGTAACACTTCTATAAACTAGATTATGAGTTGTGTTGTTAGTGCTACTTTTGTTGTTATGATAAATGGTGAGACCTCCCCATTTTTTCATAGTGAATGTGGACTTTGTCAAGGGTGCCTGCTCTTTCCCTTGTTGTTCATCCTTATTATGGAAAGCTTTAGTATATTACTGAAGAAAGGACAAGCAGAGGGAAACCTGATTGGGGTCAAGGTCTTCAGGATTGTAAAAATACTACATATTATTTTTGTCGATGATGTTCTTATCACGACAAAGGCATCTATGGAAGAGTGGATGATGATTAAAACTTTACTGGAACTTTTCTGTTGTTCCTTGGGATTAAAATTAAATCTTAATAAATCCACTTTCCATCATGTAGGGATATAAGGTGAAGCTCTGGCAAGATTTAAGGATATTTTTTATTACAATTTTATGGAGTTGTTTGGGGGTTTTATATATTTGGGGTATTTCATAAAATCTGAAAAAACCTCTTTCGAATACTGGAGATGGATTATCATAAAGTTTGAAAATAGGATAAAACACTAGTGTAACCACTGGTTATCACTTGGAGGTCGATGCACTCTAGAAAAGGTGGTCTTGGAAACACAGTATGTATATTGGATGGCCCTCACAGCGATCCAAGTACTTGTTCTCACAAAGATTCGAAAATTGATCTTTGAATTTCTTTGGACTGGTGGTAGAAAAGAACATGGTATACATCTCTGCAGTTGGGAGATACTCACAAAGCTAAAACACTTAGGAGGCTAGGTACTCAGGAACCTCTTCATTTTCAATCATGCTTTAGAAGCAAACTCTTTATGGTGTGTTTTGATGAAAGAGGGGATCTGGCATAGGTGATAAAAGAAAAATATATTCCACACACCTCAATGGCTACATGGCTCAGAACGACTATGATTTTTCAACCCTCGGCCTCACAGATATGGAAAAATTTGATGAAATCATTGCCTCTCATCACACACTGGATAAGCTGGAAGCCCGAGAATGGTTATTCTATATTAATCAGTTTGGATGAGATCTTGGGCATTGGCAACACTTCAATACTTTCTCAGGATCTCCTGTTGGCATTAAAAATTAAAAATATACGTTACCTGTATCAAGCTAAGGAATAGTCCTCTAGGGGTCTCATTACTAATCAGTCGAGAAACAATGAGGAGCTGGGAACTACGGGAATTGAGGCTACTAAATGGAAATCCTTTGTTAAGGAACTTATTGACTCAGGTGTCCATCTTCAGAATGAAGAAGATACTTTAATCTGGACTAGTGGTGACCAGTTGAGACTACTCACTATAAAATTTTTATATAAGGCCATGGAAAAAAACTATTGGCCAAAATAGACTACGTTGTGGCAAAGACATATGTGGTCATGGGAACTAGCTTACAAGATCAAACTTTTCCTTTGGTTGGCCTTGGAGTAAAAAATCCTAACTTGGGATTTATTTTGGAAAAGAGGATGGGAAGGACAGAGCATCTGTCCACACTATCCCAGGGATGAGGAGAGCATTTTACACTTATTTGTAAATTTCCCTTTCACACTTCACCTATGGAAGTATTTACATACTGTTTATAGTGTTTCTTCTCCTTGGAGAGGTTACTTTTTAACTTTTTTCTATGAAAATTGGTTGAAACTGGAAAAATTCTATACTACACTTCCATCTGTGGTCTGTTGGTATATATGGTTGTAAATAAATAAGTGTATTTTTGAAAATTGTTCTCCTAATGTACAGGGTGTTGGCATCAAAATCAAAGGGCTGGTAAAATTTCCAGTGGACAATATTTACAAAAAATAATTTACAAAAGGAACAAGAAGACCCCTGACATTACTTTGGCATCCAATTGTTGGTTTGATGGTGCTATGCAATAAAATGGTAACTTAAGTGGGGAAGGGGGCATCATTAAGATATTAAGAAATAAAATTTATAGTTGGACTTTCAACTGTGGGATGGGCACAAATACTAGGGTAGAACTACTTGGGGTATGTGCCTCATTATCTTTAGCACATTGACTAGATATTGATAACCTTCATGTCCTAGGGGACTCAAATATTGTGATGGATTGGTTAAACTACAAGAGAAACTTACAAGTAACTTCTCTTATGGACTGGATGGATAAGATCATGGATCTTATATCTTTAATCAACATCATTAGATTTGATCATATCTACAGGGAAGAGAATGTGGAAGCAGATGTGCTATCAAAATGAGCATTACAGGTTCTAGAAGGGAGGATCCATTACAAAAAATGGTAGGATGGCCGTGAGGGCCCCTCACTAACAATGTGTCTCTATCTATGATCTTGATAGTATAGCAAGGATGGCAGCACAATTAATTTGAGATCTGGAATTTTCTTTTTGTGCTACCTATTTGTCGCCATGGACATTCTATTTTTGTAATCTGGTGGGATTTTTTTGTTTAGTCTGGATATATGCTAATAACACTTATGTAAGAATTCAGGGTAGGTCTCTGTTTCTATTGGAAAAGGTTATGTCTAGGTGGTCTGAACATACTCCATGAAGACGGCTTTAATAACACAACAATGTACTCTTTTTTATGAGAACAACATATATAAATATATTGAGAAAATTTATGTTGGAAAAAGTTTGTTTATTGGTTGTCATTTTGTTTAGAAATTGAAAGACTACCCCCAAATGAATTTATTGAAAGACTCCACAAAAAATAATTTCATCTAGGTAAACTACTACATTTAGGATGTAAAGTATTGTCAAATCTTGGATTTTCACACGTTTTGGTTGCAATGCTTTCATAAGAGAAAAATAATATGTTATTACAACTCTAAAACATTATTAGTTATACTATTATTTGATTTTTGAGCATCTTATGTATTCAGAAATATTATGGCCATACATTTTTTTTTATCCAACTGTTTGTTTTTTCTTATTTATTTAAGAAATATGGCACTGGAACATATTAGTTTATGGATTTTAATTCAAATACACGGTAACGAAAGCGTATGCATGGAAAACTGTCTCACTAAAACACTATTATGTGCATGTAAGCATGTTTTAAAATTTAAAGTGCACCTGGTTTGTTTCAAGATTCAGACTTCAAACCCCAGAGGCCAAGCTCTAGTGCATTTTCTGAGTATGCTTTAGGCTCTTAGAAATGATTTTGATGGCGGAGGGAAGCTCACGAATGATGATATGAAGAACCTTTTGTAGGTGAGTCTTCTTAAATTTATTGGATTGAATTGCATGAAAATTACCCAACTTTACCCTCTATTATGATCTCACAGCTTTCAATGTTTGCTTACACATTTCTTCTAAGAATTGTTTTGATTGATCATATTTCGGAGTTTTTTTAGGCACTTTTGTTGATATCTTAGATAATCTTGTACAAATTTTTAAGGCACTTGACAAACATTGGGAGGGAGAGGACACCACACCATATAAATAACGCACTTTGTTTGCTTGGTACGTGATATCTACGATATTAATATCTACCCACATCAAATGGATGTGGAAACCCTAGAATACCCCTAACAAGCGACCATCACTCAGAACAAGGTTAGTTATTCACATGATGATTTTAGGGGCTAAATTTCACTCATGGGATAATTTTCCATGGTTTTTCCTGAAAAAATATTCGCTATTCTAAAATTGATTCGCCCAAATTCTATAGGATAAAATTATTTTACCTTAAAAATCACCAAAATTTTATACAAACTATATAGAATCCTTAGAAATTTGAATATTTTTACAAAAATATTGCCAACATTTTATAGTTGGCATATGAATGATTAGTAAGATTCGCAAAGGTTTCTACATTTTAAAATAAATTTTCATCCTTAAAATCATCCATGGTTATTCAGTGTTAGGTATTATACACTTGTTTTCTTTTTTATCCACTGAAGAGAAAATACATGCAACGATTACACATAATGGTATCCAATTTCGCTGAAAAAATAAGAAACATGCTTACAAATCCCAAACGTAAGTTAGGCTAGCTAGTTCTTCTAGAATTTCTCATGTTATGTCCATTGTATGTACTTTCTTACAAGAAAGTCAGTGGATAATAGGTTAGGATGATTTAGTTTCACGAGTCTAGTTTCAAAAGAAGGTTCACATCTTAATAAGAGTGTATAATAGAAGAGTTAAGGCCACTTTTGGATCACATCTAAAATCAATAAAGGTGTTGTGTAGTAGTGCGTTGAATGAAAAGATGTATTGGGTCCATCTAACATACGCATTAACACTGATATACCACTTGAATTTTCTAAGCCAGAGGATATGTCTCTCTAATATATGAACTCACATTATATTTGGTTCCACACACATGTTAACCTAAGTATGGGAGTTGGAGATATGAAACTTGGAACATGGGGACTTGGATGAATATATTAGGCCTGGTTTAGATGGGTTTTTGTGAGTAGCTAAAGTCACAGTGTCCTTCATGCTTATAGCTAAAATCAAGCAAAGCCCACTTCTCCTTGGTAGATTAACTTGTTGTCCACTACTTATTGTTTTATATATTTTATGTACTGCATTTTGTCCAGTGCTTTTGAAAGGGATATTTAGAAATCGTTTTATTATGTTTGAACAATGTAACAAAGTAAGTTTGTATATGTATATGTTTCTTTTGGTGGGAAGATAAAATACATAATTATCTGTTTCTTTTGGCGTCAAGATACAGTGCATGGTAAACACACACACTATACAGTGCATGCAGATTGACATGAGACTCAGTGATGAACGGACTATAATGGTGTCAACTCAGTGATGAACTATAATTCATTTCACCACGGAACAAGGGACACACTCCACTGGTGTCAGAAATGTATACCTTGACTGCAGAGAGGCTCATCATCATCTGCAAAGAGATATGATACCTCGACTGCAGAGAGGCATGAGGCATTGATTGCAGAGAGACAAGATATATGATACCTCGATTGTAGAGAGACATGAGGCATCGACTGCAAAGAGACAGGGGACTAGCCAATGCAAATATATTTAAAAAAAACAATTTTAATGACTGACAAACACGGTAAAATATTGCAAACACACCAGGGTAATTATGTCCCATCAAAGGTTTTTAGACCAATTAGAAGTTAAGTTTAAAAAATACAAAAAAAATAAACAATATATATTTTAATCTTTCAGAAAAATTTTGTATTCTAAAATATAAAAAGACATTGGATAAAATGTAAAAAGGAAAGAGAGAGATATAACTTTTGATCATCATCGATTACTATAGTACTTGCTTGGGTGGTTTAAGAGGAGTTGTAAAACATCAAGCTCTTGCCTTCAAGGGGTCTAATCAAGATACAAGTTGAGAGCATTTTTGTTCAAGTTTGACGATGATTCTTGTCTTCCATGGATTCTTGGGTAGGAAATTCATTTAACGAAGCTTTAGATCTCTAGATTGAGCTGAAGAACAAGGTTCACACATTCTTTGTCGAAGACAGATCACATCCAGAAATGGAAAGAATATATGCAATGTTGGAGAGCTTGTCTATGTAGATGGAGGTTGGGTATGCGCTTGAAACAAGCTTTTTACTACTTATGTGATGGACGAGGAAAAAGAATATGTCTTTCTTGTCAAGTGAGAAATTTGACATTACTTCTGGTATTATCAAAGGTCTTGGAATACTTATCCATATTCTTAAGAATGATCAGGTAAATGTTGAGCCATGATAGTGCCACCAAGTTCATAGTTCAGTTTGTATAGCAAGATATTCTTCTGGGTGACACAAGTTGTTTTATGTTCTTGTGGTGACTATTTTTTATGATAAATGAATTTTTTTTTATGATAATGGCTATATTTGTGTCATTTTTATTTCTGAACACAAGTGTTATTTTTAATTTTTTTACAACATATGTTTGGAATCTAGAAACATAATGTAATATTTGATGCTTCTCTTATTGTAAATTTTTTTCAGCTAGTGGCATTGATGGAATAACTTACTCTGTGTGGTACTACTCTATGTTGAATGAGCAACAAGGGATTTTGGATGGTGATAACACTTTCATAGGATAGATGGGACTATTTTATGGGAAAATTCTATAATTTAAGGTAGTCTTTTTAATGCTAGAAATTGTGCCTCTACTTGTATCATATAGTTCCTTGCTTACTACAAGTGATCAACTCTTTTTAAGAAATTGAGCAGATATTCCCATGCTAAATCGATAGTCTTCTTATTGGCATTATTACCCTTGCCACAGTTTGAATATGAGGAATTTATTAGCAAATATGTGTTGTAGTGGTTTAAACAATCTAAAATGTTTAAAAATACATAGAGCTACACATGTAAGGTACAATGTCTCAATAATTAATGATACTTACATCTTGTCTATATTCAAAATATTGCAGCATGTTTAGATGAACTAAGTAATCTTTTTCAAAATTGATCGGTAAAAGGTCCTTTGGTGTTTGATGCAGGAAATAAGAGAGAATGACTTCAATAACTTGAATTTCAAAAATAAGGCTAGATCAAGAGGAAGGCTTACCAAATTGTAGATGGGCCAATAATTCCATTAAGGCTTTGTATTCCTTTTGCTGGAAAGAATTAGGTGTATGGGAGGATTTGGCATGAAGAGATGCAACAACTCTAAGATACTCTTCTTTGGTTGTTGGGGGTTTCCATCATAATTGAAAGAATTCTCTTCCGATAAATTCTCAATGCAATAAGGTGTTCCTAGGGTAATGTTACATCAACCACTTCAAGTACTAGAAAGTTGGTCTTTAGGGAGAAATTTTAAAATTCATCTAAGTATATAAAATATGAAAATTGGATTCAAATTTTTTAGTTTTTTCTAAAGCATTGCAAGTTCTATGCTAAATAAATAACAATTACAGTTAAATTAAAAAGCCTTTCAAATTTCAAAAGCATACTTCTAACTTACATAAATAATGGTTGTTTCCTTTGAAAGATGTCATAAAATACCTTCCACTATTCATTGATGCTTGATATTGTATTCCATCCCTACTACAATTGAGAGCTCCTAGCTTCAAAAGTTTCTTTCCATTCACTCTGTTCTTTTCAATATTGCAAGCAAAAATTTGAATCTTACAAAAACAAAGGACTATTTGGAGTGCAGTTAGTTGCATAGAGAAAGCTTCTAGTTGTAGAGGATACCTATTCCTTGGTTGTTCCTCTTAATTTAATAGCCTGGGGGGATTTTTCATTCAAGCTACAACTAGACACCATAACTAGCATCATTGGACACTGCAAACTTGCATGCAATCTTGGACACCACAACAAGAAATATGAGTTATGGGCTATGGGTTTTCCAGAAACATTTAATGTTTGGGAATTAATGCTAACTTGAAGCTTAACATTAATCCATATTCAGATATGTTGGGTATGTGTTATAGTCTTTCATGACCAAACCTAGTGTCTTTGTTGCACTGGGTGAGTAGTTCGCCCCCTTGGAAGGGGGTTTGCAGGGGGGGTTGGATCCATTTTTTTAGCGGTTTTTCAACACAATGGTTTTCACCAATCATTTTCTAATTTCAGTTAAGGAATTAAGGTTGTTGACTAATTCGGGTCAATGTATTAGGGGTTTTGGGTGTCACAGGATCCTATATATATTGTATTGTAAATAATGAAGATAGAAGATGAATAAATAATTAGAGGTGTGGATCCAAATAGGTTGTTGGTTTTCCCAGTTTGGGTTTCCCCTAGGGTAAAATATCTATGTGATGTGTGTGTGTGTGTGTGTGTGTGTGTGTGTGTGTGTGTGTGTGCCATTGTATCTTTTCTATTTTTATTAAGAATCTATTTGCGGTAATTAATTGTACAAGGTTAAAATCTACATTTGGTATTAGAGAATTTATTGGCTTCACAGAGATGCCTTTGTGGCTAAGGGTTTGGCTTGGGTTTGTGATAATCCTTGTTACAATGGGAGCTCTGTGGTATCCATTCTTCAAGTGAAAATAAATGGTGAGAAATTCAGAAATAAAGACCGAGAAATTTAATGGACAAAGTTTTGAGTTGTGGAAGCTCAAGATGGAAGTTGTGTTGTTGGACAAATATCAGTGGATGGATGTGGATCCAAGTCCTGAACCTATATAAATTTCAACAAAATACTAGTAAAAGTTGGATCAAAAGGAAAAGAGCACAACATGGTTGTGTCATTCAGATTCAGTATTACCCAATGTGTCAGGGGAAGCTACAACCAAGTAATTATGGGATAATTTAGGGGATTTGTACCAATCAAAATCCCTGGTAAACAAACTATTCCTGTGGAAGAATCTATATAACTTGGGGATCAAAGATGGAGACTTGGTGACAGAGCATATGGACGCATTCAATACTATGATAAGTTAGCTATTATCTGTTGATATTAATATTTTCGATAAAGATAATTGTATCATTTTATTGTTCTATTTACTATAATCATGGGATAGTCTAGTTGTGGCCATAGGTATTAATGCAACTACTTTAAGCTTCAATGATGTGGTCTCATCCTTGTTGACAGAGGAGATGAGGTGGAAGGACATGGAAGGACAAAGCACAGATGCCTTATTTGCAAGAGGATGCTCCTAGAAAAGAAATAGATCTAAGTCCTCA
>JASDQU010735630.1:142697-166002 GCA_032191745.1 Picea mariana | reverse complement strand
ATTTATTAGCAAATATGTGTTGTAGTGGTTTAAACAATCTAAAATGTTTAAAAATACATAGAGCTACACATGTAAGGTACAATGTCTCAATAATTAATGATACTTACATCTTGTCTATATTCAAAATATTGCAGCATGTTTAGATGAACTAAGTAATCTTTTTCAAAATTGATCGGTAAAAGGTCCTTTGGTGTTTGATGCAGGAAATAAGAGAGAATGACTTCAATAACTTGAATTTCAAAAATAAGGCTAGATCAAGAGGAAGGCTTACCAAATTGTAGATGGGCCAATAATTCCATTAAGGCTTTGTATTCCTTTTGCTGGAAAGAATTAGGTGTATGGGAGGATTTGGCATGAAGAGATGCAACAACTCTAAGATACTCTTCTTTGGTTGTTGGGGGTTTCCATCATAATTGAAAGAATTCTCTTCCGATAAATTCTCAATGCAATAAGGTGTTCCTAGGGTAATGTTACATCAACCACTTCAAGTACTAGAAAGTTGGTCTTTAGGGAGAAATTTTAAAATTCATCTAAGTATATAAAATATGAAAATTGGATTCAAATTTTTTAGTTTTTTCTAAAGCATTGCAAGTTCTATGCTAAATAAATAACAATTACAGTTAAATTAAAAAGCCTTTCAAATTTCAAAAGCATACTTCTAACTTACATAAATAATGGTTGTTTCCTTTGAAAGATGTCATAAAATACCTTCCACTATTCATTGATGCTTGATATTGTATTCCATCCCTACTACAATTGAGAGCTCCTAGCTTCAAAAGTTTCTTTCCATTCACTCTGTTCTTTTCAATATTGCAAGCAAAAATTTGAATCTTACAAAAACAAAGGACTATTTGGAGTGCAGTTAGTTGCATAGAGAAAGCTTCTAGTTGTAGAGGATACCTATTCCTTGGTTGTTCCTCTTAATTTAATAGCCTGGGGGGATTTTTCATTCAAGCTACAACTAGACACCATAACTAGCATCATTGGACACTGCAAACTTGCATGCAATCTTGGACACCACAACAAGAAATATGAGTTATGGGCTATGGGTTTTCCAGAAACATTTAATGTTTGGGAATTAATGCTAACTTGAAGCTTAACATTAATCCATATTCAGATATGTTGGGTATGTGTTATAGTCTTTCATGACCAAACCTAGTGTCTTTGTTGCACTGGGTGAGTAGTTCGCCCCCTTGGAAGGGGGTTTGCAGGGGGGGTTGGATCCATTTTTTTAGCGGTTTTTCAACACAATGGTTTTCACCAATCATTTTCTAATTTCAGTTAAGGAATTAAGGTTGTTGACTAATTCGGGTCAATGTATTAGGGGTTTTGGGTGTCACAGGATCCTATATATATTGTATTGTAAATAATGAAGATAGAAGATGAATAAATAATTAGAGGTGTGGATCCAAATAGGTTGTTGGTTTTCCCAGTTTGGGTTTCCCCTAGGGTAAAATATCTATGTGATGTGTGTGTGTGTGTGTGTGTGTGTGTGTGTGTGTGTGTGTGTGCCATTGTATCTTTTCTATTTTTATTAAGAATCTATTTGCGGTAATTAATTGTACAAGGTTAAAATCTACATTTGGTATTAGAGAATTTATTGGCTTCACAGAGATGCCTTTGTGGCTAAGGGTTTGGCTTGGGTTTGTGATAATCCTTGTTACAATGGGAGCTCTGTGGTATCCATTCTTCAAGTGAAAATAAATGGTGAGAAATTCAGAAATAAAGACCGAGAAATTTAATGGACAAAGTTTTGAGTTGTGGAAGCTCAAGATGGAAGTTGTGTTGTTGGACAAATATCAGTGGATGGATGTGGATCCAAGTCCTGAACCTATATAAATTTCAACAAAATACTAGTAAAAGTTGGATCAAAAGGAAAAGAGCACAACATGGTTGTGTCATTCAGATTCAGTATTACCCAATGTGTCAGGGGAAGCTACAACCAAGTAATTATGGGATAATTTAGGGGATTTGTACCAATCAAAATCCCTGGTAAACAAACTATTCCTGTGGAAGAATCTATATAACTTGGGGATCAAAGATGGAGACTTGGTGACAGAGCATATGGACGCATTCAATACTATGATAAGTTAGCTATTATCTGTTGATATTAATATTTTCGATAAAGATAATTGTATCATTTTATTGTTCTATTTACTATAATCATGGGATAGTCTAGTTGTGGCCATAGGTATTAATGCAACTACTTTAAGCTTCAATGATGTGGTCTCATCCTTGTTGACAGAGGAGATGAGGTGGAAGGACATGGAAGGACAAAGCACAGATGCCTTATTTGCAAGAGGATGCTCCTAGAAAAGAAATAGATCTAAGTCCTCAAGTGGGAGATCTAAATATAAGGGAAGATCTAAATCTCCTGGGAAATTTGTAAAGGTATGTTGGAGATGTGGAAAAGAAGGGAACTACAAGAAAACATGTAGATCCAAAAGTGTTGAGAGAGGGAAGGGATCTAATGATTCCCCTTATACAAAAGCAAACACCTTCATTGATGAAGGAGGAGATGTGTAATTGGCTTCTTCAAGCAAACATGAAAATCATGAGGCGTGGTTGGTTGACTCAGTTGCATCCTTTCATGTGACTCCTCACAAGGAGTGGTTTTGTGAATATGAAAGGTACGATGGAGGTGATGTTTTCCTAGTTGATGACTCGACAACCAAAATCATAGGACAAGGAAAAGTCAAGTTGAGGCTCATGGATGGAAGGATAAGAATATTCCTTGGTGTTCTACACATCCCAAGGTTGGCCAAAAATTTGATTTATGTAAGAAAAATGGATGATGTTGGGGTAAAAACAGTGTTTGAGAAATAAACATGTAGGATGGTTAGAGGGGAAATGGTATTACTGCAGGGAGTTTGGATTGGAACCTTGTATAAGTTGCTAGGAAACACTATTAGTGATGAGTGAAATAGTTCTGTTGTTCCTGAGATTGGAGCTAAAGAAGAGAAAACTCCTACAATCTCTGGATAAAATACTATGTTGTGGCATCAAAGACTGAGACATATCAGAGAGAAGGGCCTTCGAGTAATACATGGTATAAGTATGGTTGAAGGTATGTTTAACTACTCTTTAGATTTTTATTTCTATGAACATTGTGTATATGGGAAGAAGATTAGGAAAGATTCCCCTCTGGTGCAACATGGGTAGAGGAAATTTTACAGTTGGTGCACAATGATGTATTTCTACCTGAGTCAGTTCCATCACTATGAAATTAGTGTACTATGTCGCATTTGTAGATGACTTCTCAAAGAATACATGGATTTATTTTCTCAAGAAGAAATATGAAGTCTTTGAAAAATTCAAAGAGTTTAAGGCTCTTTTGAAGAATCATATAGAGAAGATAATTAAAGTGTTGAGGATGGATAATGTTTTGGAACATGAAGCATTGATGGTTCATCAGACATCTCCTAGGTTCAATCGGTCAAGAGGTCAACCTATATTTGGATACAGTCGATCGGGCGATTGACCAACACACTAAACTATTCGGTCGAGTAGTCGACATGTTTGTCGGTCAGACAGTTGACTAGCAGTTGAAGATAGCCAGGCATTGGATCCACCAACCCAATAATTGACTATGATTTGGATGGATAGTTGGTCAGTTCGAGTCCTATCGATCCGACTCTATAGAGAAGACTTGGAAAGTCAACTCTAACAGTCGATAGTTACATGTGAACAAGATCTTCCAGATTATATTAAAGCTGGTTAGATCTTGAGACTATAAAAGTAGACCCTTTGGGTTAGATCTTGAGAATCAACAGAAGTTTGTGAGGGTTTTCACAAACTTCTGTTGCAGTAGTCAGCGTGCCTGTCGATCAAACAATCAACCAACAGTCGAAAATATTCAGACGGTGGATAGACCAACCCAACAATCAACTACGAGTTAGACAGATAGTCCGTCAGGTCGAGTCTTTTTTAGTTGAGTTGACAGAGTGGATTTGGCAGAGACAACTCTAACATTCGACAATCACATGTGGAAAATATATATTAGATTCTATGTAATGTCCCTTTCCAATTGATCATGAATAATGACGAATTAATAGCCTATATGAATCCCATAGGCTATAGTTAGCAAGGAAACGAGAGTCAAGGAGGTTTATTTGGTGTCACTAGGTTAAAAGAATAACAAATTATAAAGTGACATTAAATAAAAATAAGGAATTATATTTAAATGAAACTGGAGGGAAAATAAAGTGAAGGTTTCATTTGGTAAAAAAGGGGAAACCTCTAGAAGGCCCGGAGAAAGGATAAATAGAGGGGTAACCCTTATCTTTGGCATTATGATTTTATCTCTCATTTTTTAGTGATCTTGGAGCCATTGTTTTGTTGGGGTTTAGAAAAACCCTTCCACTACTGCAATTTAGTTTTGGTGGTGCAATATCCACCCTAGCTAGACAAGAGGGGAGTCCACCTAGGATGTCCATTGGTGCTTCAATTGGAGATTTATGTCCAATTGGAGGTTTGCATATAATGTTTGTGAAGGTTTTCCAAAAATGGCCAATTCAGAATTTTGTAGGTGACCAGAGAGTTTCAAAGAAAACGTGGTTTAGGGAATCCATGTGGGTTGAGTACGGGGTGTCCCGTGAGGCCCCGCTAGACATCCAATAGTTGTTGTGTGAGGACTTCTACAATCGAGGTTGCAACAGGCTGTTTGGATCGGGTTTGTGAGGGTTACGAAAGGGATTGAAAGGTTGCTAGAAGAGAAGAAATTATTGGAGCAACATCTCATTGAGCATCATAGATTGGCATCAGTCCAGGTTTCCTTTGTATTGTTTCTATTAGTAGATTTGTGCAGCTTCCTTTCAACCATTATACTTGTGTGTTCATGAGTATTTTTTAGCTGTTATTACAACCATTAGATATCATTGTATTTTTGTGATTAGGGGTTTTCACCCATAATAATATGCCATGGTTATATGCTCTATTTTTTGTGTAATGGATGCATGCAATATGTTTGAAAATATTCCTATATGAGAAAATTGTTTGTAAGGAGTTAATAACATCATTAATACAAAGTGTTTAACATATTTACATAAGGAGAAATAACAATTTTTGGATAGAAAACATAATATTCCCACCTAACCTAGTTGGGGACATTATAGTGGTATTTGAGTTGGTGATCTTGTCAGCATGTGATTTCTTGAGGCATTGATGCAAAGGAAAACTAGAGGACGAGGAAAACAACCCACCCCGGGATCAGAGTCAAAAGAGGTAGAAGTAGATGGATTTATGGGGGATCATTCTGAAGATAGGACCATATAGTTGTTGGAGAGCATAGCTAATGGGAAACAATAGTTGACACAAGTTCTGACACAGTTCATTTTCGACAATCAAGCAAACCAAAACTATGGAAGTGATAATAGGAACCATGTAGAGGCCATCCATAGAGGTGGTAGGACTCCTAAAGGGAGTAATACCTATGTGTTGGCATAGAGTGTATTCCAGGAAGGTAGCAAAAAGGTATCCATACCATTATTTCCACCATTCCTTGAGGAGTAGCCTAAAAGAGTACCAGAGCAACAGGGGGAGGACAAAATGAAATCTTACTTTAGGGAGTATCATTTGGTGGAAGAAGGAGCCCAAGTAGCCATGTGTTACAATGACTATTGCAACCTCAGGATGAGGAACAAACCTAGGGCGGGTTAGGATCAATAGAATTTCGATATTCTACGCAAATTGGGGAAGATGATTATCCCATATTTTCATAGATCTGAGAGGTGCACAACCTAAGCATGGGTGCATAAGTTGGACACTTATTTCAATATTAACTCGATGATAGAGTCCAAGGAGATCAAGTTTTCCACCCTACACTTGGATGGAGAGGCTCATGAGTGGTGGTACCATGGGATATTAACATTGGGGCATTCCAACATCACATCATATGAGGATTTCACTCAGAGGATGATGGACATGTTTGATAGGAAGGACCCTAAGATCCACTTAAGGGATTTGAAACAACTGAGGTAGACAGGTACACTAGAGGCCTATATCATAGAGTTCCAACAGATGGAAGTCATGGTGACTGATGTTTTTGAGTAGAGATCGATGATGTTTTTCAGGGAGGTCTTGGTTGAACCCTTAAGAGGCTGGGTGAAGGATTTCAAGACAAACACACTATTGGCACAGGGGCAGAACTAGGGTTCAACGCTTCACAACGCACCAACAAAACCCTAACTACCATCCCTTTCAGTAACACCTACGAAGCAGATGAAGTCTCACCCGAGGTAGAGGCAGGGGGGTTGCAAGACTCAGGTGTCTACAACCAAGATGGGACACAGATCTGTGATTAAAACACTTAGAAAACCATATGCATTAGTTCATGAGTCTCATTCACATCGCAGATTAAACCCTTATTATAGATCAATGCAGTAACAATAAAGATCAAGCACTCTCAATCACTTAGCACATAGCATTAGCTCAGATCTAACATTCATTTATCTTTATTATCATTAAGCACTAAGAAATAATCATTAGATGCATTCATTATACATTATAACAACAACACTAAGAAAATAAACAACATAATCCACATTGCACAAAGCACATCAAGACACATGATATATGTGGTTCACCCCAGTGTGGGTCTACGTCCACCAACTTTTTCTTCTTCTTTATTAGTCTTCAATCTTCTTACATTCATCTTCTCCTGTGCACAAAGCCATAGAGCCAAACTCTGCAGAGGACAAGAGATCTATGCACTGCGCACCAGATCCTCCTTCCCAAAATCAGGTCAAGGCATAGAGCCTATGTTTTCACAAAGAAACTTACAACCTCTTGCACCAAGCCAACATTAACACTTACAACATATCGTGCACATAGCTAACCAGCTTGTTCTTCTCTTACATCGCTTAGCTACTTATTTATACATTTACAAAAAGGCCTAAACATGGGTAAACCCATGGGTTGACATCCCACAACCCATTACATAAACCCTAGTAAACCCTTTGTTGGGTCCACAAGCCCGTAAAATGAGTGATATCCTGTGATATCAGCTCCACCTCAGCGCTCCATCTTCGACCATCCTGTCGAAGTCCCAAAAGTGTTCAAACACGACCAATGTTTCCTCAAAACTTGGTCAAGGGCCAACAGGCCCCCAACACTCACCTGTGACTCGTCCCGTGTCACTCATATCTGGGCAATGCTGCTTCAAAGGCCTCAAGCTTAGATCGAGCTTCCTCAACTTGCTTCTTCTCCAGAGATTCCTGCTCGGTGAACTCCTGAATCACTTGCTTTGTAGCAGGCCCTTCCAGGCGTTGTTCCACTGTCGCAACCACCTTGTCTAGCTGCGAGCCTTGTCCTTCAATCTCTTCAAAAAACATGCAGGCCTTGTCCTGCACCGGCTTTAGTCTATGTGTAAATTCCATGAATATGCTCTAGATAGCAATAATCTATTGTTGGACTACGCATTTCTCCTATGATCTCTTCATTCGCTCGACCACAGTGAGTATCTTCATCTGTGCCTTCACGATGGATGCCTGCTGCTATGCCTCCTGGAGATGAGCTTCCAACTTCCTCAGCTTTGGATCTTTTGCAAGACATTCATAGGTTTTTTCACTTCGATCACTTAACTGCTTACATTCTAAGGCGCGAACCTTGATCCTTCCAACTGCGCTTTTAGAGACTTCCTCCCTTTGGTCATGCACTTCTTGCAGAGTGCTTGACACTGCTTGGATCTCTAACTCTATTATCCTTTCTGAATGGCCTCAGCGAGCTTCCCCACTTGCATCTTGACTAACTCTGGTTCCTCCTATGCTAAGCCCGACACATAGTGAAGTGATTTAGTCACTGCTTCTTTGATCGTAGTCTGCTCTACGAGCAGCTGGTATTTTTCTTTCTGTATCTTCACATTGTCCTCCTCGAACATCATCTGAATTTCATCTTTCTCCTTCTCGTAGGCGGTTACACAAGACTTCACAAATCATAGTTTCTCTAAGACCTCCTTTTCTTGCTTCAATATTTGTGTAGCATGTTCCTTTTCTTCCTGGACTCGCTCAAGTCAAGCCTCTGTTGCATCTACTAGTCTTCGTAATTGGGCGGGCTCATCCCCCAATTCTGCAATCTTCGACGAAGAAGGCGAAGTAGGTACTATGTGGCTCGAATGGATGGCTTGTTGTATCTCCTTTAGCTCCTTCTCGATTCTTTCATACAGTGTCTCCTACTTTGATCCATATTGCTGCAAGATATCCTCTGATGCATCCTCCACAACTACGATGATTAGATCGACGTTGTCCACTGTGATTGTGGCCTTCATCTTGGGCTTACTGGCGCACGTCTTCTTTCTTGCTGAAGGTTTTTGTGGGGAAACCTTTCTTTTCTTTGATGTTTCTACCTCCGTAGGGGGGTCCTTCGGTGGTGTAGCTTCACCTTCTTCTTGCATTTATCCGTCATCCCCTCCTCCTTGTCCATTGCCTTGGTAGGCGTTGTCCTCCCCATCAATTTCTTGGATTTCTACTTTTTTCTTCATTTTCTTCGCGCTGCTCTTCCCAACATGCTCGACCCCGGTGACCAAGGGGCTTACTATGATGTCTGCGTCAGAGAGATCTTCATATTCAACTGGTACAAGGAACTCCATCGACCATTCTTTGGTTATCTCCTCCATATCTTCGCCGATCAACTTATAATATGACTGCAATTCCTTCTTTCTTTCATCCCTGCGTGCAGTGATATAGATAAAGTGTCGATATATGTGGAACTTCGCTAGCAGTCTGTACTGGTGCAATGTGTTCATTGTCATGCATGGGAATGCCTCAATAGAATGCTTCAGTTGATGGTAGTAGGCATGGAACACAACCTTCAACTATCACTGCTTCAATATATCATTTGTAAAACACAAGGTGGAGAACCTCATGGCCAACGAATCTGATGGATCAACTTCTGGAAATGTCTCTCCTTTCAGCATCTGTCAAGCAACAAATGCAGTTAATACAAGTAACCAACTGAAATGGAATTCATACCCTTGATCCTGCGCTTCATGACAGTCTTTCTCGATCTCATTGACGAGGTAAATCGCCCAATTCATTTGCATACCCTCTATGCACTTTCCTGCGAGGTCTACTATGAACCCAGTGGCCTGTGTCGAGCGGTTCTTTATGATGAGCTTGCTAGCTATAAGTTGGCAAGTGAGGTGCACTGTGCCATCCTAGATAGAGGCCACCTTGTAGCCTCACTTTCCATTTTCTACATCACCATAATATTCCTTTATGCGCTATGCCAAAGAGCAATCTGAAGTCTTCCTTGGGTAGAATTGTTGAGGGTCCGGTCCCTGCATGCTCAGTCCTGTGATTAGGTGGATCAACGTTAGATCCATAGTGACGCGGCTGTTGAGCCATAGGTATCCTCCATGGTAGCACGACAAGATTAGTTTAACACAAGCGTTAACCTAATGATGTCGACTGAAGTAAGGGATATTCATTACATTTAGTATCGTTGACTGTGTGAGCTCCTTAATCCACGGCTGGGAGACTATGCACGACTTCTTCCCAGTCATCTTCATCAAATACCTATGGGGCGTGAGCATGGCATAGTTATTTATGTCGCCGAGATTAAATTCATTGTTCTTCAAGGCTGGGATCTATCTTAACTAGGGTCCAAATATGTGTATCCCCTTTGGGATGTGCACAGTGATCAACATATACTCAAAATCACGTGGGATTTTGTCGCGGTTAACCGCGCCAGCCAAAGGCGGTATATAATTTGGAAAGACCGACGGGATCTGCTTCGTGTTAGCTAGATCATCGTGGTTCTTTATTTTCTTCTTAGTAGCATGGCTAGAACGACATCCAGTTGAGGGGGATGCTTACAATCCCCCAGTCGACAATGCCTGTATTCCTACAGACATAACTCTCTCAGCTATGAGCTCCACGAGAATCACCTCCATAGACTTCTCTAACGCTCTAGTTTCACCCAACATTCACACTTGTAACCAAATAGATCAAGTAGGAGAATAGACAAGCGAGGTAATACAACAGATGGAAAGGTATAGAAATCACTGTGCGAGATACAATTGATTCTCTATTGGCTCAGATAATCACAGGTGGAAAAAAGTGGTCCCGACATAGCGTTCGACGGGTTAAATAAGAAAGCATCATAATGGTTTCCTCCAACAGGAAGGAATGTGTCCATCAATGAAAATTTGTCCATTATGGCATGGTCTCACTTGTCCATTCGCTCATAACTGTGTTTTCTATCCATTTCGGGGCGTCATTGTAACGGTCGGGGCACCTTCAACAGCCATATAGCTTTGCCGTGGAGAAGTCCCATTCTGCATGGTGTTTTTGTTCTAGCGAGGCTCAAGGTCTGTAGATCTACCTCCTGCGAAGTCTTCCTTCTATTCTCTGTAACTTCTCGTAGCTTATCTTTCCTCTTATTAAGCTTCCTGGCCTTCTTTCCTGTAATTTGATCTTCTCTAACAATTTTTGGAATCCTCTTCCCATTTGTATTCTTATTCTCTCTCGGTGAAAGGACTTCGAACTGTTGATGTTCTCTTACATATTCTAAGGTTAATGTTCCTTCTCTTACTATTTCTAGGGTGGCTATACTTATTTCCTACACGAACAGATTCTTCAAACCTTCCTACGTTCTTTCAACCTCTACAGTTAATTCTCTTGCCCTTTGTTGCTTCAACTTGTCCTCTTGTTCTTCTATTAGTCGCTCTATTTTTCTGGTTATGAAGTCCCTTAGTTCTTTCTTTTTCTGTTCTGTAGCTTCCTCCTCTGCTTTCTTTCTAATCTGATCCTTCTCAATCCAAGTCTTTCCTAATAAAAGTGGAAAAGGCATGTTGTTCTCAACAAATTTAATGACTTCAAATTCTTCTTCAATCAATGTTTCATGAACAACCATAGGTATATTAGTAACTCTTCCACATAGGGTTATCATATTTCCTTTAAAAAATCCTACTCTTCCCAATGAAGGTATCATAGTAGGTCTTCCCAAAATTTCCCAAGTGATTTCTGACATAATGCTCACCTGTGTTTCTTCATCCAATACATAGTCTATGTCAAAGTCTTCTATTCTTGTAACTATGCACTGATTTTCTTTCAAGATTTCTAGTAAACTGATGTCTCTGTGATCATCCATTACTTATTTTAACTGTACTAACATAGTCTGAGATTTCTTTGAATCGTCCTCTAACTTTCTCTTAGCCTCTTGAATTTATTCAGAGTTTTCTTGTCTCGTGTTCATCTTTTCAACTTTAGCAATCATTCTTGGACAATCCTCAACCTCATGACCAATAGCTTTGCAACAAAGACAAATAGGACCTATACCAGGGCATACCTTAGCAATATGTCTCGGTATTCTGCAATTATAACACAATGTCAATCCTCTCTTTCTTTTAAACGATCCCCAACCTCTCCTATACTGCACACTAGGATCACAGTGTTGGACTTGCAATATGCAAAAATTCTTTCTAGGTTCCTGCATCCACTTATTAGTCCAAAAATTCTTTCTATGCATAGGAATAACATATCTTTCTCTGTTTATATCAAATTTATTCAGATCAACTCTTTCTTCTAACTGTGCCCTAGCTTTCAGACTAGGATAAAATCTATCAAACATACCTAGATTCATTTTTTCGAAGAAAAAATTTCCACTTGTCTTACCCTTACCAGAGCACAAAGCTTTAATATCTTACCTCTTTTCTTTAGATCAACTTTTTTTCTTAGCATAGAGCTTTGCAAGTCAATTAGAATATTGCGCACTACAACAACATATCTATGCACTGAGTTTTTTTATTTATTTAGTTCTCAGCAATAGTTTCACATCCTAGCATCATAACCATTTGTTGGCACAGGGGCAGAACCAAGGTTCAACGCTTCACAGTGCACCAACAAAACCCTAACTACCGGCCCTTTTGGCAACACCTGGGAAGTAGATGAAGTCTCACCTGAGGTAGAGGCAGGGGGGGTTTCAGGACTCAGGTGTCTACAACCAAGCTGGGACACAGATCTGTGATTACAACACTTAGCAAAGAACTTATCCAACCATATGCATTAGTTCATGTGTCTCATTCACATCGGAGATTAAACCCTTATTACATATCAACGCTGTAACAATAAAGATCAAGCACTCTCAATCACTTAGCACATAGCATTAGATCGGATCTAACATTAATTTATCTTTAATACCATTAAGCACTAAGCAATAATCATCAGATGCATTCATCATACATTATAACAACAACACTAAGCAGATAAACAACATAATCCACATTGCAAAAAGAATATCAAGACACAGGATATATGTGGTTCACCCCAGTGTGGGGCTACGTCCACTAACTTCTTCTTCTTCTTTATTAGTCTTCAATATTCTTACATTCATATGCTCCTGTGCACAAAGCCACAAAGCCAAACTCCGCAGAGTACAGGAGATCTGCGCACTGTATGCCAGATCCTCCTTCCCAAAATCAGATCAAGGCACATAGCCTCTGTTAGCACAAAGCAACTTACAACCTCCTGCACCAAGCCAACATTAACACTTACAACATGTTGTGCACATAGCCAACGAACCTATTCTTCTCTTACATCACATAGCTACTTATTTATATATTTACAAAAAGGCCTAAACACGGGTAAACCCATGGGCCGACATCCCATAACATGTTACATAAACCATAGTAAACCTTAGTAAACCCTTTGATGGGTCCACAAGCCCACAAAATGAGTGAGATCTTGCGATCTCAGCTCTGCCTGGGCGGTCCATCTTTGACCAGCCTATCAAAGTCCCAAAAGTGGTCAAACACGACCAATGTTACCTCAAAAATTGGTCAAGGGACAACACACACTAAAATAAGCTAACATGAAGATCTAGGATACATAAGACATAGTCCCCAAGAATACATCAATAAAAAAAATTATCCCATAGAAGGCAGGTGTCAAAACATCCCTAGAAGACATGGATAGGGAAGGATAGGTTGGATGAGGAATCTCGAAGAGAGATAAGGATAAATAATCTTTGTTATAGTTTCAAAGAGTCATGGGAACCGGGTCATTGGTGTATTGTAAAAGGAAAAATCCCATTATATTGAAGTGGTTTTTGATGAGGAGGATGACGATGATGATGAGGGAATTGGAAAGAATAGTGGTGAGCCATCACACCTCAAGGATACATAACAGGAACCATTGCAAAACAGTGCCAAGGGAGTGACCATTTCCACTCTTTCATGAGTTACCAAATATTATGCCATCACAGTCAGAGTTTTTTTGTAGGGACAGAGGGTTACGACGCTAATTGATGGTGGGGCCAGCCGCAATTTTATTGATGTTGCATTGGTTACCAGAAGACAAATCCATGTAGAGGGCTTCGAGGGATTCAATCTGGATGTAGAAGATGGATACAATAGTGCATGTACTCAGAGGATTAGGGGAGTGGATGTAACATTGGGAAACTATACATTGACCGATGATTTATATGTCATAGATTTAACAGATACTCATGTGGTGCTAGGATTTTGGTGGTTGTACTCATTGGGAGATATCTGCATGAATTATCAATACATGAGGATGGATTTCCAGGACAAGGTTGGAAAACGAGTCACCTAAGAGGTATGTCAACAAGTTCCCACAAGATTGTGTCTAACCAATGAATGAAGGCCCTTTTTAGACACAGGGACATGAATTGCACAATAGAGTGCTTGATCACCATGGACAAGCCATCACAGGATCTCCAACATTACCTTGCAGATATCCAGTCATTACTTGGAAATCATGAAAGAGTGTTTTAACCATTTCCAATAGGGAGTTCACCTAACAAAGGATTTGAGCATGTCATTGAGTTTGAAGAGGGATCAAATCCCATGATCACAACACTCTACAAGCATCCGAAGAGGTTCAAGGATGAAATAAATAATGCCATAAAGGAATTTTCAGAGATGGGACATATTAGGCCTAGTTTTAGTGCCTTCACTTTGTCAGTTGTACTAGTGAAGAAGAAGAATGGCACTATGAGGATGTGCATAGACAACATGTCACTGAACAACAAGACCATCAAAACCCAATACCGAATACCTAGGATTGATGAGATGATAGATGAACTGCATGGGGCATTGTACTTATAAATGAATGATATATGATCATGATACCACCATATTCAAGTCAGAGAGGAGGATATCCATGAAAAAACATTCAAGTATCACTATGGGCACTATGAGTTTCTAATCATGCTCTTCGGGTTGACTAACACACCAACTACCTTTCAATCGTGCATGAACCATATCTTCAACAAAGAGTTGAGGAAATTATGAATGGTGTTCTTTGATGATCTTATGATCTACAACAGAACATGGGAGGAACATATGAACCATGTGCACGAGAATCTCACCATTATGGAGGAGCATGAATATGATTTTGACATTGAATATGTAAATGGAAATAAGAACATAGTTGTTGATGCATTATCCAAGAGAATTATAGCCTTCTACATGATAGAGATCTCAACAGACTGGAGGCCCATTCTTTTGGTGGAATACTCCAAGAATACCTTCACCTGTGAGATGATGGGGGGAAATATTTAAGATGACAGGTACATGGTAGTGGATGACATCATCTTCTACAAATAAATGATCTATCTTGTTCTTAAGTCCAAACTCAAGGATAATATTTTGAGGGATGTACATGATGCACCACTAGCATGGAACCAGGGGTATTTGAATACCTACAAGCAAGTGAGGGAGAGATTCTCCTGGAAGGGTATTAAGGAGGATGTATATCATCATGTAAGGGAGTCCATGACTTTATAGAAAAACAATTCATAGTTTACACATCCCTCGGGACTCTGTCATCCATTGATAGTTATAGAGAAGAAGTGGGATAAAATTTCTATGGACTTCATTACAGGGTTGCCAAAGGTACAGGTTTGAGACTGTAGTTATGTGGTAGTGGAAAATTTAAATAATTATACACACTTGTTTTTCATTCCCTCATAGTACAACACATCTCAGGTAATAGATCTATTCTTTAGGGATGTGTTTATACTACATGGTCTTTCGAGGAAAATAGTCAGTGACCAGGATAACAGGTTTCTCAGTGCGTTCTGGTAGGAGTTGTTCCAGTTATCTGGGACATAGTTGAAACCTAGTACTAGCTACCACCCTCATACATACGAGAAGACCGAGATAGTAAACAAATGGATTGAGGGGTATTTGAGGAACTATGTGTGAGGATAAAAAAGGGCATGGATAAAGTGGTTTCATCTCAGGGAGAATTGTTACAATAACACTCATCACATGTCCATCAATATGATCCCATTCAGGGCATTGTATGGATATGATGCCACATCCTTTGTGGATTTGGAGTTTGGGGAGAGAAGATCTCCCAAGGAAAAGGATTGGTTATAGGAAAGTCAATACATCTTGAGAATCCTGAAGGAGAATTTATAGGCCTCTCAGAATCAATAGAAGATGTATGTATATAGGCATAGGGTGGAACAAGCTTTGATGTTGGGGACCTATTCTTTCTCAGGTTGTAGCCTTACAGACAATCGCCATTGAAGAAGAGTTGTGGAGAGAAGTTGAAGCCTCGCTTTTATGGACCCTACAGAGTGATCACAAGAGTTGGGGATTTATCATACAAGATGGAGCTACCAAAGGGTAGCAAGATCCACAACACCTTCCATGTATCTTGCCTCAAGAAGGCATTGAGACATCAGGTCACTACTTTGGAATATATTCCTCCACTAGATGAGGAAGGGAAGTTGGTTCTAGCTCCTGAGAGGATTGTTGATGTCAGGGATTGGAGGTTGAGGAGAAGAGTCATTTGAGAGTACTTGGTCATATGGAAAGAATTGTCTGTAGAGGATGCTACTTGAGAAGGAGAGAAAATATTACAACACCATGATATGGAATTGCTTGAGGAAAAACAATCTTAGGAAGGGAGGACTATAATTTCCCCTTCCAATTGATCATAACAGAGGATGACTTAATATCATATACGACTCCCAAAAGTTGTAGTCAACAAGGACAAATGACTCAAGAAGGTTTATGTGATGTCACTAGGTTAAAATAAAGACAAATTCTAAAGTGACATTAAATAAAAATAAATAATTATATTTAAATGAAATTGGAGGGAAAATAAAGTGAGGGTTTGATTTGGTCAAAAAGGGGAAAGATCTAGAAGTCCTGGAGAAGGGATAAATAGAGGGGTAACCCTTCTCTTTGGCATTATGATTTGATCTCTCATTTTTTAGTGATCTTGGAGCCATTGTTTCATTGGGGTTTAGCAAAACCCTTCCACTATTGCAGTTTAGTTTCGGTGGTCCAATATCCACCTTAGCTAGACAAGAGGGTGTTCAAAAACACAGGTATTCCAACAGATGATGAACACCTTCATTAACCACTCACACAACCAGATCAAATATCAACACATCGATATTTTGATGTGGTAAAAATCCTATGGGGAAACATCCATGTCCCTAGCCAATGCAACCACTTGGAGAAATGTATTAATGCAAAAGAAAAATATTAGAGAGAGATTTTACAAGAGAGTTTATCAAAATCGATCATCAGAAAATGACCCTCCATGCTCTTTAAATAGAGATCATGGACCAATCAGGTGTTAAGCCACAGATAATTATAGTTTTTAAGATCGAGGAAAATATGAACCTTCAGATCACTCTATGGAGGCAACATATCATGAATGTCGAATTTACTAACTACAAATGCATACTGAAGAAACACACTAAGTAACACACTTTTACCTAACGACACATTAGACCAAGTAGATCTTAACTAACTCCTAAGTGTCTAAATATCCTAACATATTCCCTTAAGAACAACTTGGGATAGGATTGAAGGATTTGCAATAGTGACACAATAGGAGAAGGAAGGAGGCATTAGAGCCTATCCCCCCTTAATGACATAGATCGAAGTTTGGAAAACTTCACTTTTGTAAGAGACATTGTGAAAATGTCTGCAACTTGATCTTCTATAGGGAAAAATAGTACTTCAATAACTCAATCATGAATCAGCTCTCTGATGAAGTTCATGTGTAGCTCGATGTTTTTGTTGCACTAATGTTGAAATGGGTCTTTGGCGAGCTTGATGGCACACTAATTGTCACACCAAAGGCTAGTTGGAAGTTGATGTTGGAATCCAAACTATGAAAGGATCTGTCGAATCCACAAGGATTCCTGACTTGCATTTACCATTTCTCAGTACTTTACTTATGCTGAAGAAATGGAAATAGCATGTTGTTTCTTACAGGCCCAAGTGACAACTCCTAAACAAAGGTTGGAAACATAACCTGCAATGGACTTCTGATCATCAAGGTCACTGACCCAATATGAATCAGTGAAACCAACCAATAAAGAATCCCCCCTTGAACTATAATGTATCCCAAACTAAACTGTACCCCAGACATATCGAAGGATCCTTTTAGCTTATTTCTAATGGCTTTCATGGGGTGTTTGCATATATAGGGAAACAAGAACAACATCAAAGGAAATATTAGGATGGGTGTGAGTCAAGTATAAGAGGATACCAACTAATTGATAGTACAAAGTGGAATCAACTTCGAGAGAAGTATAGGTGGAAGGAAGCTTGACTCCAGACTAGAAGGGAAAAGGGGTTGGTTTACAATCTTCCATGTGGAAGCGATGAAGAAAATCACAAGCATACTTAGATTGGGAAAGAAAAATTCCTTCATTGGTTTGCAAAACTTGGAGGCCAAGGAAATAGTGCAAAAATCCTAAGTCTGTCATTTCAAATTTATTCTTAAGGTTGATTATCACATGGTTTAAGAGTTTTGAGTCACTACCAGTAAGGATAAGGTCATCAACATAAAGGAAAAGGATTATGAGATGGCTTCCTACTTTCTTGGTATAGACATTAGGATCATAATGGCATCTAGAAAATTTGGTGTCAATAAGAAAGTTTTCCATTTTGGCATACCAAGCTTGAGGATATTTCTTAGAAGAATAAAGAGATTTCTTAAGGTGACAAACAAGGCTAGAGTCATTCTGTACATATCCAGGAGGTTGTTCCATGTAGATTTTGTCTTGCAAATCCCCATGCAAGAAGGCAGATTTAACATCCATCTAATGGACCTCCCATTTATGTGAGGCAACAAGGGAAAGAACAAGGCGGATGGAATTCATTTTGGCTATAGGGGAAAATGTTTCATTATAGTCAATTCCTTCAACTTGGGAAATCCTTTGGCAATTAACCAAGCCTTGTGCCTTCCAACACTTCCATTTGATGCATACTTAGTTCTATCGAACCATTTACATATGCCAATTTTTGTTCCTTTTGAAAGAGGTACAAGATCCCAAGTATCCTTTTCTATTAAAGAACAATACTCTTCATTCATTGTTGTATCCCAATCTGGATTACCTAAATTTTCTACAAATGTCTCTGGATCACGAGTCTATAAAAATTTATCCAAAAGAGAAGAGGCTCTGGAATTGTGAATGTGTCTGATGCTGATTGGAAGGATCATAGACAAGATCACTAGTTGCTTCTCATGTCGAACGAACCCATCTAGGAAGCAGTGGTGTTGGTGCTGGTTCAGGTTCAATGGAATCATCTGGAGGAAGGTGAGTAGGAAGAGGTGAATTTTCATCCTCACTTTCATCATCTGAAAAAGAAACCAGAATAGGAACAGAAGAAGGCACAAACGTTGAAGATGGCATATAAGCCAAAGAAGGAAAAATCGTCAAATTAGGCTCGCGGGACAAGAGATTTTCATCAAATTTAACATCTCTTCTAATAATAATTTCATTATAATGTGGTTTAAGAAGTTTGTAACCTTTGACATCTTCAGAATAACCAACAAATATACACTTCTCACTTTTAGGTTGCAATTCTTTCCTTTTCTCATCAGGAGTGTGAGCCCATGCTATACTACCAAATACACGTAAGTGACTTACATATGGTTTAATTTTAGTCCAAACGTGTTCTAGTGTTATACTTTTAAGATCCTTCGTGGGAGTGTGATTTACTATTTAATTTGCACAATTGATGGCTTCTACCCAATACTTTAGACTTAATCGCTTAGATTGAATCATATAATTAGCCATTTCTTTTAATGTGTGGTTCTTTCTCTCAACAACACCATTTTGTTGTGGTGTATATGAAACAGTGTGCTGCATTTGGATGCCATGTGTAGTGCAATAACTTGTAAATTATCGTTCACATATTCTCCTCCATTATGTATTCTTAACCTTTGAATTTGATTTCTAGATTACTTTTCTACAAGGGCCTTGTAGGCCAAAAATTTGTCAAAAACTTTGCTCTTAAGTTTTAAGAAGTAAACCCAAGTACTTCTAGAAAATTCATCAATGAAAGTTAATAAATAATTGCACCCAAAAAAAGGAGAAGAAAGTGGACCACACAAGTCACTGTGAACAAACTGCAAAGGGACCAAGGTGTGCCAAGAGGCACGTTTGTCAAAATTTTCTCAATGATGTTTGTTGAGAAAACAACCAGTAAAAACACCATCTCTGCATGAAACAATAGTAATACTAGTTACCATATGTTTTATTACATAGTTATTGCAATGAGAGATAGTTTAGATGACCAACTGCTCATGCCAAAGTTTGCTAAATTCATCAATATAAGCAACACAAACTAATGGAAAATATGATGACCCAACGTTTTCTAAATTGTATAACCCAGTGTTGAGGGGTATGATATCCATTTAACTTAACAGTAGGAACCAAACCCTCCTAAGAGGCCCAATTAGACTCGTAAGGATTTGATGAGTGGTAAGGTTCTCTAGATTCATGATCTGGCTGGAATTATCGATGGGCTTTAATCATGATTGACAGACATGTCTTTTCTGTTAAGCCTTTCCTCAGGCTATGTAGTTCTCTTTTTTGTTTTTTTCTAATGTTTATAACAGAAGAAAGATAGAGCTTTAAACTAGATGATTGAGGGAAGCTAATTATGTGTTGGGGGAGGTTGGGTTGCAGGATAACTTTTATACCTTAGCATGCAAACAAAGAAGATCTAAACTACTTCAAACTAGAAATATTACCATTTTGATTAACAGACATTCAACATTGTCTGAGATAACAATTACAGAAATAAAATATATACGTAACAAGAAGTTGGCGCAAGAAAAAGTAATTTTCAATGCTCTATTATCAATCACAGATTAACACAATCGATTTATATTCATCAAGTATAATAATAGAACTTTTACAACATTATAAGATAACTTTAAATAATAGATACAACAACTCTTACTCAATACAGTAGAAAATATTTAATCCAAAGACAGAGATAATCCCCCTCGGTCCAATCACATTTACGCCTTAGATGATAGAAGTGTCTTTGGTTTTAGGCCACTTTCGACGCGTGCTAGATCATGCTTGCGAAAGTGGATTGTGGAGAACTAATACTCAAATTGATTTAACCCTTCTTGTTTCTCTTGCGCGGTGTCTTTGACCATATAAAATCCTATATGAAAACCATAGGGAATGAAAGCTCTCTTCTTATCCTTTACTAGGGAAGCATTATAACCTTGTAAAATGGTCTGGTAACAAATCTCTCCCAATATGAGACAATCCGGAACATGAACGAGGAGTAGGTGGGGTGCACCAATAACTCTAAACACTCTGATATAGGTGCTTGTCTCTTCGAAGTACCAATGGCCAAATTTAGCTATCATATTTTTGGATGCCATCGAAAGACTAGGGCATTCCTTTCTAAATATAATGAAGTATATCATGGCTATGAACCCATAACATATCATGGCATATGATCTTTTGTACCTATTCTCCCATAAGATACTGAAATGAACATGTACAAGAAATTCGACAATATGCTAGCTTAAATTCATACCTGCAAAAACATTTCTTACACAGATTACGTCCAACAGGTAGGATGCCATGTAGAAGATTGGAGCTTCTCCTTCCTTCAGTGTCTGGTCCTATAGGAGATTAATACTCAGTTGTTTGGAAATAAAGCCTCATAAATTGAAACTACTCCCAGAAATCACCATGGTATACGCCAAGGGAATCCAAGCTTCTGAAAATTTTGAGAAATCCTTTTCTCCATATAATCGACAAATCAAAGCCACTAAATACATGTAGGGATCTCCAAGATTTACCGTATTGTACCATCCAATGTTTTGTTTTGTGAATGTTTTTCCTTCTTTCCACGATGAGGCGAGTAACCTGTTGGTGTCATGATACTCATAAAATTTAAGCACGAAATATGTGTTTAACCTTTCCTATGGGTCCTTGAGTTTATAATACTTTTGTACCTCAACTAGAAGGAAAACACCAACACATTCTCCCTCCACATTTTTGATCGTGCATTTCATTGTGTCTGTGTGGTCAATTATCCATCCTAAGATTTCGATGCAGGGCGAAACTGGGGTTCGAAAATCCACCATGTGAAGATATGATCTCCTAATGTTTAATAAAACTTGATCATCCAATATTATGACGTCTGGGTTGTTGTGAGGAGTGAACTCTAGGTAATCCTCCTGACTGATTTTTCTAAACAGGTCTCCCCAATGTGGGAGCACCACTTTATATCCAGTGCTTTCCTCGGTGTCGTTGAACGTTGGAGGTTGGGTAAACTCCTTTTTGGTAGATGTGCAGATAAGTAATTCCGTATTTGAGACAAAATCAAGCTCTCTTGCAACGCCCTGAGTACCCTTCAATGACCTTTGGTTCCTTCATCTTGGGCGTTCTTGGAGAGAGCCTAGTCATTGGTATTCTTGGGGAATTTTTTCTGCAGAAAAGAAAAAAAAAATGTTATAGTGAGTCGCTAACCAACCTTGAAAAGTGTCATTGACGCAATTTCAAGTGAAGAAATGATAAATACAATGCTTACCTCTTTCTTGCAAGAAATTAACCTGATCTTACTGGTAATCTAAGTTAGAGAGTGGGTTGTATCCTCCTCGATGCTTTCTCTCGCTCCTTCGTCTGTTTCAGGGAATAAGCGATTTGCGAACATAATACCATGTTTGGGTATGAATTTGTAAATTTAAACAGAAAGTATACTTACCTTATCGCAACAAGTCTTAAATTCAGGAGTGTAAATGTGATCTGTGCAATCTATCATAGAATCTGCACAATGCTTAGGATAAAATTCAATGCATGTTGGTGACGCAGAAGTGGGTTTCTTCGTAGTTCATCGACGAATTCAATATTTAGACTATTGGTCGAAGCGCGAGGTAGTGGTATAGGTTACGCGAAAATTTAACTTATCCATAAAATCAAAAATCATGTCTTACCTTAGCTAGGGGAGTCCTATCAAATTACAAAGCCTTTACATGTCCACAAGAAACTAGTATGATCGACGTCAGGAAAATAACAAGGTCTTTTGAATGGAACAACAACACAGATCGGCCAGGATTTTCAGTGTAGAATAACGAAGGTTGGATGAAAAAACTCGACGTTTGGTGACCTATCAGTCTGTCGATAGTTAATGAGTGAATCAACGTCATCATTTTTTCTTAGACATTGTTTCGTTGATACCTTTAGGAAAAAGTTTCAACACCGACCAAAACTGTCGTACAACATTGACGTGGAAAAGTTGACATGGAAGTACAAATATGACAAGGAGAACCTCAAAAGATGACACGGGGAAAATACTGAGTCATACAGACTATTTACACATGGCTGTTGATTTTGACCTCTACGTGAGAAACATTTTTTTGGTATCGATAATTTTCTTTAGACATACATCCATTGGTACAACATTCTATCCTGCCAATGTCGACGATGTATCGACAATCGATGATTTGTGAGAGTTAATGTTTCACAATTCCATCTCTTGGAGTTCGTCGATGCCAAAAATGTATCAACGATTGACGATTTGTTATGGTTGTCTGTATTTGTAATTTATATATTGTATCTCGCCGATGTTAAAGAAATGTACTATAGATCAGAATTTGTCGATCGAAAACCATTGAAAATTTTTAAACTGTGTACATTTTAGGCCCTTCATCCCATGTTACTAAAAAAAATCAATCTGTCAATAGCTTCAAACCAAAAAAGAATAACCGATAACAAGACTCAATAGCAACATATAAATCCATCCATCCCACAACACCAACTCTCATTAAAAATTATAAGCGGTACACAAAAAGAAAGAAATTTCACAAATTCATCTAGGGTGTGTTTAGTGCTCAACAAATGGCGATTCTCTGGGAGAAAATAGAATCTGTGCTCCTTCCCTCATGCTTAGCCTATGAAAATTGGTTGAGAAACCATCTGGCTTTATTCTATCCCTTTTCAACCGAACCTTTTCTATCAATGTGTACACAAGTTCTCGGGTTCACAAATCTGGATCTGCCTATGGGGTTTAGCTTATCCAGCCTCTTTCCTTTTAGCCTCAATCCAT
>JASDQU010735630.1:126777-142647 GCA_032191745.1 Picea mariana | reverse complement strand
TTTTGCTTTGCTGCCAGTGAGTGTCCATAGCCCTGACAGAGTCACCCCGACATCACAGACCTTGCTCTGCTGCCAACGAGCATCCATAGCCTCGACGGAGTTATCTACACACTCTCTTGGAATTTACAATTTTTTTATGGATCATATTTTTCTGGCATGAATACCTAGAGTGAGTCAGAGAGGAGGATATTTGTTTCTTGAAAAGGTGAAAATGGTTAGGGTGGAGCTTTTCCTAGCTCTGTCTTGGAGGTACATGTGATTCTTTTCAGCTAGCCATATTTCCATTTAGAGTTACCAAGCTATTACACATTATTTTGGTCACTCTGGTGATGTCTCTACAGTGATGTGTTCAGGCTCTCATAAGGACTTTTTGCCTGAGAAAAGTGACAATTGTCTTCCTCTACAAAACATATTTTTATAGTGATTTTGCAAGTTGCATATGGTGCAGGATGTGAAAACCCTGATTCTCGCAGGCTGCACTATACCTGGATTGCAAGGGGTTCACAGTTTTCTCTATAGACAGGGTGTGAACCTGTTTCAAAGATAAAAAAGGAAGAAGAGGTTACAAAGGTTTTATAAGAGGATCTTCTAGAAAATGAGTTGGCATTCGCATGGTTGGCATCTTACTGACTTCTCAGATTTAGTGGGATCATCCTCATCCCTTTAACCATCTCTCCTTCTCCTATATATTGAAAGGTTTCTCATGGAAGAGGTTAAGTAAGATTGAATAGAGAATTGATGAAAGAATAGGTTCAGAATTGTGAGGAATCTTGTTTGAATTGGTGCTTAAGGCCTCCATTTGTCCATCAAGCCATAATGGATCTTCTTCATGCAAGTTTGGAGAAAGTGTGTGTGTTGGAACAAAGGAACACTGAAAGGAAGCTTGCAACATCAAGGCAATCTGATTGTATCTTCTACTTTCATTTAATATAATACAGTGGCATGTCCCTTTCCCATAAAATCACTTTTATTTTATAACATGACTCCTTGATCACATGTTTAGGTCTTCATTGAATGTATTATTGTTGCTTTCACCTTGGTCGATTTGTGTCGTTGTAGATCTGATATCACAAGGCTACCAAAGCGAAGCAGGGACAACAAAGACATAAGGAAGTGATATCTAAAGGTATGTCACTTATTCCTTCTTCAATGACAAATTCAACGATTGTAACTTAGGGAAAGCGTCACGTCCTGTCCTATTTTGTTCTAGATCTAGGTGGATCTAGGGAGATCTGTTAGTGTCTGCATATACTGATTTATCGTATAACACAAGCCACTAAAAATATATTTCATCACTTCCCCAGGTAGTATGGTTACAAAGACAAATATGATTTGAAAATTTTGAAAATTTGTATTTTCCCAGCGTCTCTTATTTTGCATGTAAGTGTAGGTCAGGACTAGAGTCTGCTTCACTGTATTTATTAAAGTCAACCACTGCTTTACGAAATACAACTTAATTAAAATAAAATAACAAGAAAAATAAAGAAATAAAAGGAGTTCACAGTCGGTCTTCCCTAAACCCACACACTCATCCTTATCAAAATGTATGCTAAAAAGAAACTTAAACTCAAACAAAGCATCAAAAGACACATTTATTTATTTATTTAGGAGAAGTATTGTTTTAAGGCCTAGCCATTCACCGGGAGGGTATCAGATTCCCCCCTCAGATTTTGCAACTAGTATGTGCCTTCCCCGATCTTCTCAACCACCTGAAAATGTCTGAGCCATAGATTTTGGAACTTTGAGTGTTTTCCTTTGGACTCGTTTTCTTTATCCCACTTCAAGACTAGGTATCCTAATTCAGAATTTTTTGCTTTGGCCTTATGTTTTTCGAACCATCTTTTAACTACATGTTGATGAGTGGTGAACTTAACTTTAACATTTTCTCTTTCTTCATCTAGCATGAGAAGGGTATCAATCCTTTGTTGTAGAGCGGATGAGGGCTGACCTCTTGATGCCTGGGAAAGATATAAATATGGAAGGTACAATCCATTTGGAAGAATGGCTTATTTCCCATATACTAGAAAGTATGGAGAGTTTCCTATGGCTTCCTTGGGTGTTACTCTGTCGCCCCATAAGACATTATGAAGCAAGTTATGCCAGTTTCTCTGATTGTCTACGAATGTTTTCTTTAAAATCCTCACCGGGTTTTTATTAGTTTATTCTGCTATACCATTCCCTTGCGGGTAGTAGTTTGTAGAGTATCTTATTATGATCCCATTATCAAGGGTGAAATCTGTCAATAGTGTAGAAAAAAAGTAGGCAGCATTGTAAAACCCAAGAACAAAAGGTATTTCGAACCTTGTGATCAGTTGTTGTTCTATAAATTGGATTATGACCTTCTCATTAACGTGTGTGAGAGGGATAGCCTCCATCCATCTCATGAAATAATCTGTAGCCATAAAAATATATTTATGTTGTTTCAAATAATTGGGAGTAATTTCCCCTATGACGGCTATTACCCATTTTTCGAAAGGTATGGATATGATCACTGGTTAGAGCGGGATAGCTACCCTCTTTTCTCTACTGGTGCATATTTGGAAATATTTATATTTTCTGACATATGCATGAGTGTCTCTAAATAAAGTAGGCCAGTAATAATCAACCCTTAATATTTTGTGAGCAGTGGTCTCTCCCACAAAATGTCCACCTATAGGACCATCACGGATTTCCCTCAGAACCTTATTTGCATAATCATGTTCAATAAATCTAAGGAGTACTCCATCATAATTTACGTGGAAAAGAACTGAATTTATGAGGCGATATTGAGCATATTTTAGCCTAAGAGCTCTCCTTTTTTAACAGTTTAATTTTTCTGGACAAGTTCCATGGTGTAGAAGGTAATTCAAGTTTCCATAATAGGAATCTTTCCCTGGGGAACGTATAAGGCTTCGATGTACCATAGTGACAATTCATTTTCCCACCCAGAGTCTTCGACGTTAATCAGATCTTGGGCTTCAGTGACCAGTTTACATAATCCTTGACCTTTGACTATTTTGGAAGGTTGTATGTCTAGATCAAATTCTTGGATGATTTCCATCCAATTTCCCCTTATTTCTCCCATCTCTTGTTGAATGAACATATATCGGACCATTGGATAAGGTACTATGACTTTAGTGCGATTCTTTAGGATATAGGATCTAAAATGTTTGAATGCTTTATATACTATGTAAACATGTTTGTCTATAGAAGGGTAATTCAGTTCGGCTCCTTCGAGGTTGGTGCTCATAAAGGATATTGATGCTTCATTGTTTTCATCATCCTTTTGGGTAAGTACTACAACCAAGGATTGGTCAGAAGCAAAGGTATAAAGGAAAAAATCTTTGTTGAAATCATGGCTTCGTGTTACACTGGTGATTGGGAGATGGCAGTTTCATGTTATTGAAAGAACCTTTCTCCTCTTCATCCCATTTAAAATTTTCATATTTACGAATCATTCCTTGTAAAGGTTTAACAGTTTCAGTGAAGTCAAGAGTAAATTTTCTCACAAATTTGATTTTCCCAAAGAAGGATTCCATGGCCTTTTTATTGTGAGGCAAGGGGAATTGAGATATTGCTTTTATCTGCTCAGGGTCGATGATAATTCCTCCTTGAGATATGATATGACCTAAAAGTTTTCCTTCCTCTACACCAAATATGGTTTTCTTAGGGTTCAATGATATTCCATACTTCCTACACCTTTCAAAAATCTGAGCCAAATGATGAATGTGGTCTTCCTTGTTTTTTGAGTACATTGTTATGTTATCTAAATGGACTACCACACACTTGTTAATCAACCCTCGAAAAGATACGTCCATGGCCCTCTAGAAGGTTTCTCTTGCATTAATCAGCCCGAAGGGCATGCGTTTATAAGAAAAATTTCCCCACTTGGTTTGAAAGGTAATTTTTAATTAGTCATCTTCTAAAACTAGGACCTGGTTATAACACGAGAAACCGCCTAGGAGGGAAACAATTTCAGAGCCATATAATGTCTATATAATTTGTTCCATGGGTGGGGCTAGATAGTTATCCTTTTCCGATGCTCTGTTAAGGTTTCTGAAATCCACACATAGACAAATATACCTAGAATTCTTTCTGATAGGTACCAGATTGGATACCTAGGTAGAGTGTCTTACCTGAAAGATAATATTGGCATCTAATAATTTCTTCAGCTCTTGATACATCATAGGTTCCAGATATGGGTGGTACTTCCTAATATTTTGTTTAAAGGTTTTAACTCCAAAATTTATTGAGATTGTGTGTTGGATAATGCGAGTATCATGAGTTTTCAATTCTCGGTAGGACCAGGCAAAGACATCTTGATATTCTTTAAACAATTTGAGATAAGCTTCCCTATCTTGTTTGGACATTGTCTTACCCAAATTGGCATTCTTGGGGTTCTCAGGGGTTGCTAGGTTTATAGTTTCGTATATAGGACATGAGCTCCTTGTTTTTGCATTATTTGGCCCTCTAAGCCTTTCCCTTAGGTTGAAAAGGTTCTCCAGATTGGCCACTCCTTTTGGTATCATGTGAAAATTTGATTTGTCAACAGGGTGATCTTTCTTCTTCTTTTTTTTTGTGAATGTTTGAATATGTGATTAGTTCTTGGAATATTTCATCATCAATGGCCAAATCCTTAAAATTCTCCTGGTTAGTCAGGAAATCTATAATCTATTCATCCCCTTCAAAGACTTTCCAGTTATAAATGTTGTTAGGTACCAAAATTTTGTAGATCAGTTCCACTGCAAATCTCGAGGCTTCATAGCCTTTTAAAGGAGATAATCTTGAGGTCACAGTGGCTAGAGCATCAACAAGGGTATTTTGCATCATGGTAACAACAGTAATGTTGAAGGCCTCAAAATTATTTATTAGTCTGTGCACCTCTTGCTGGTAATTTCTTAAGTGAGGTGAATCGCAATGAATAGTATTCTTCACTTTCCTAACAATAATTTTAGAGTCTCCAAAAACTTTCAATCCGTTGATGTTTAGATCGATGGATTTCTTTAGTCCCTTAACTATATCTTCATATTCAACAGTTTTATTAGTGCATTCAAATTAAAATCTACAGGATAAGAAGTTTCATTTTCCCTTTGGGTCAATGAGGATACATATTTCTCCCGACCCTTCTTTCAATTTAGAACCATCAAAGTACAACGTCCAAATTTGTGGGGGAAAATTACTAACTTCTTCAGGTCTATCTATTTTTTCACTTTCATCCTCCTCATTTATTAATCTTGTCGGAGAATGTTGGCAGAGGATGATTTCTTCCATGGCTTCTAGTAAATTTACTTGAAATGATATTTTGTACTTTTGAGTGGGAGGTATGTCATACATGTGAGATGCGAAATTACCGAAATCAGAATCACAGGATTAGTTTCCTAGAACAGGGAACTCTATCGACGAGGATTCATTTGGGGTCTCTAAATCAATGATGGTATGTTTGAGATATCTTTCTCTGTCAATCCTGATCATGTTTGTATGTCCTTTTAATGGAGACCAAAGGTGATCCCAGTCGATACTAAAGTATCCATTTAATTTCTCAAGCCAATCTCGGCTAAGTAGTAGTCCATAGGCCTCCAGGATGTCTACTACGATTATGTCAATTACTTGAACAAATTTGGGGTGTGTAACAATTCTGATCATGACATATTTAAGTTCCTCAATGACCTTTACCTGATTCCTATCTAGTTGTATGACGTGTTTATCACTTTTGAGTGGGGTTGCATTCAATTTATTGCAGATTGACAATGGCATGACATTTGAAGATGCCCCTGAATCGACTAGAAAATTATGTAGATTCATGTTAAAAACTTCAAATTTCAAGAGGAAAGGAGGAACAAAAGGCCTTCCTCATTTTAATAAAGAGTAATCATTCACAGTTGGATTATTTGTTAAATTTTTGGGAGATGGGACCTCACGTTGATTAGTACTTGTTATAGGGGTATCTATTGATTTTAAGACCTACAACAGAAAATCCTTTTGTTGAGGGATCCTACACATGTCCATGATAGACACATTAGCCTTCATCTTCTTCAAGTCTTCTACCACATTGTAGTCGAGTTTAGGGGATTCTTGTATGTGTATGTTTGTGGGGTTTCTTTGGGGAGAAAATAACAGTTTGGGGTGATCGATCGTTGGTTTCCCTCTAGATAACTGAGTAGTGGTGGGATTACTTTGGACAGGTTGACTTATTCCTCGCGTTTGTACAACTAGAACTTCAACGAGAGGTCCCTGCACTTTATCGACGTCTTTGAAAGTCATCAGGTGGTTGGAATCCCATAACAATATAGTTGTCTATTTTGGTGGTTCTTGACTATCTTGATCGATGAAATTTATTGCCAGACTACTCGGTTGTGCAGTTATAGAGCATTCATATGGGAATCGATTAGCCATTAGATTCATAGAATGCAACCATTGAGGTCATTCCCTTTCTGAATGGTTTTCTTGGTGATATGTGTAGAAAGAGTCAGATGCTACGTTCCCTAAGTCGACGTTTAGGTTAGCTGGGGGAGGTTATATAGCTTTGAAGGGTGGATTTATTTTAAAAAATGGGTTATAAGGTCTTTGATTTTTGGTTTCCTTTTTTATTAGTGAGATTTGACCTTCTTTGCACCCTTTCATTTGGAATTCAATCACTTAAGCTTCTTCAAAATTTTCGGCTAGATTATGTTTGGCAACCCTTTTTACAAACATGGAAACAGAAGCTGGGAGAGCATTAGCGTATAGTTCGATTTGCAATTCCTGTGTAGGTTTAGCCTCGGGTTGGAATTTTTTCAAAATGGTGGTGAACCTTTGGTTGAAATATTTAACCTTTTCTTTTAGACTCATAGTGGTGGAAAAAAGTTCATCCATTAAAGCTCCTGTGGTATTTTCTTCGAAAAATTTGTCCAAGAAATCCTTTTAAAACTTTGTCCAACTAGTTATGGAACCAACTGGCAGGTTGAAATACCAAGTCGAGGCTGAATTTTCAAAGGTATAAGGAAAAATATTGCACACTACATATTTGTGTTGCACATTTATCAATATTATAACTAATATGAACTTCTCAATATGGTCCTCAGGCAATTTAGAGGTTTCAGGGTCAAATTTAGGAAGTAATTTTTCTGAATGTCTGGGTAGGTTATGCACCCGTCCTGAGATTTCTAGAGCATATCTGGCCAACCATGGTTGATTGTCTCTAGTTTGGTCTCCCATTTCTCCATTATTATCATTATTACCCTCCAGGTATTCTAATTTGGAAACAGAGCGATCTGTGTTAGACCCTTCCTCTTCAGATTCAAAATCGTCAGGTTCAGAGTAATTACCAGCTGGTGTTTCAGGTATCATATTAAGGGGTTGTTCGATCTCTGTAAGGGAAAAATATATCAGGTCTTCTATAGTGTGAGAAAATACCTGGTCAGGGGTGTCAACAACTGATATGCTTATTTTTTTTATTTGAGGAAGTAAAGGAGCTAAAGGTAATGCTTCGATCTGTCGGGCGTAAGCTCTAGTGATTCTTTTGAACTTATTTAACTCTTCGTGGGGAAGAGTGTAAGGTATTTCAGGTTACAAGTGTTCTTCCTCTTCGTTTTGAGGTGAGTTACTCATATCGGGAGTACTCTCTGTATGTGAGTTATCTTGAGAGTGACTATCCATGCATGTGGGTTGTTTTGAATCTATAGGATTTGCATAATATTTTATCAGAAATATTATTAGCCATTCATTCATTCAGGCCCTCCTTCTAGCGCCAATTCTGTTGAGGGTATGAGATCTATTTAACTCAACAGTAGGAAGAAAACCCGCCTAAGAGGCCCAATTAGACTCGTAATCATTTGATGAGTGGTAAGGTTCTCCAGATTTGTGATCTGGCTGGAATTATCAATGGGATTTAATCATGATTCACAAATATGTCTTTTCTGTTAAGCCTTTCCTTGGGCTATGTAGCTCTATTTTTGGTTATTTTCTAACTTTTATAACAAAAGAAAGATAGATCTTTAAACTAGATGATAGAGGGAAGCTAACTATGTGTTGGGGGAGGATGGGTTGTAGGATAAAATTTATACCTTAGAATTTAGACGAAGAAGATCTAAACTACTTCAAACTAGCATTAATACCATTTTGATTAATAGATATTCAACATTGTCTAATATAATAGTTACATAAATAAAATATATACGTAACAAGAATTTAGCACAAGAAAAAGTAATTTTCAATGCTCTATTATCAATAACGGATTAACACAATCGATTTCTATTCATCACATAGAATAAAAGAATTGTTACATCATTATAATATAACTTTAAATAACAATTACAACAACTCTTACTCAATACAACAACAAATATTGAATCTGAAGACAGAGATAATCCCGCTCGGTCCAATCACATTTATGCCTTAGATGATAGAAGTGTCTTTGGTTCTAAACAAAACTTCCCAATTAAAATAAATTTCACAGAAACAATTCTCTTACAAAATTTTAGAAAAAAATATTTCTCTCCAAAACCATCGACCCTATATCCAAGTTAGATGCCTTTATTTCTAAAAAAAAATAACTAAACTAAAAATAGCTACTAAAGTTGTGTTAAGTTAAGAAAAAGCCACGTGGTGGATTTTTATCAATCTGTTCTCTTTTGCTTCTCCTTTGATCATCTAGTGGTTTTACTGAAGTGGATTGTTCTTCTCGTACTCTGACCACTTGAAGAGGAGATTTGCACATGTATTTCCATATGGGAACTTGTGTTGATCCATCGGAGAGGAGAGGACCTCCTTTATTTCTATCGCACATTCCTTGTACTTGATTAGATTGAAACTTAAGAGTTGTAGGACTGCAAGAGATTTAATCGGGGGTTCCATGAACTTCTTCACTTGACCTGTGATCATGATTGAAATCTAAGAAATATCTGCTTCCCATGCTAGGTCTTTCTCTTCATGTTGTTTAACTATGTCATGCAAATCATCGAAATCCTCTGGTGGAACAAACTTTGGTAGGTCAGTGTTCCTCATTTCCCGATTGATTTTCTCCCAAATTTTCTCACAATCCCTCCATATTTCCTGCATTTTCCGTTGAGGTTCCTGGACCATGCTTACCCAGTGTTCAACTTCCTTCCTTATTTAGGCGATGCTACTATCCATAAACACTCAGATGTCATGCTCTTATGTATCTCCTCCCTTCTACACTTCGTTTATGTAGTCTATTTGTTCTAAGGCTTGATGCACCTTTTCATACCATCGTTGCATGTCTTTACAGGTTGCCAACCCCATGAGGGTATATTCTTGGAAATTAGCTATGCGAGCGATGAAGAGATCTCTTTCACTTGTGAATTATGCATACATTTCCCGGAACTCACACTTCAAGAGTACCATCGCTTTTGTTGAATTTTGGTAGTACTCCACTTGATGTCACAAATGATCTAGTTCTTTCTTCATGGAGGCCACCTCCATTTCATCCATTTTTTCCCTTTCTAAAGTAGCATCGGTTATGGCCATCCCTGCTTGAATTAGCTTAGTCATCTTAGCACTTTCTTTGTCAAACAACATTTCCTCTGTGGTTATGAAAAGTGTGCCATCGAGTGTGAGATTCCTTTTCTTGATTGTTCTTCTCATCACAACTTTCCTTTTCCTGTCATAAGAAATTGTTTGTATATTAGTGACTTCATCTACTGGTTCAGGAGTCTGTTGATCTCCCCAGGACAGAGTACTACCTAGGCTTCCTGCAGTATAGAGATGTTCCATAACTGGTTCTTTTAATTCCTTAGTAGGGTAAGTTTCTGTATGCTTTGGTGATTTTTCCTCTTGCTGGTCCTCATCGGTTGATGGAGTCTTGTTCCTAGATGTGGGAGTAGGTGAAGGATCGACATTATATGGGATTTTGACCATTGATAAGTTAATTTTTGTCTCCCCTATTCCTTCTTCTTGTTCACCTGCATCCAAGCCATTCTTAGCACTGTCACCCTAAGGCTATGTTCTCGTATGATTGGGAAAAACAATGTTAAGAGCGTTCCTTGCCTCATGGTCGCCTTCCTTAGGATTTGGGATCAAAAAATCGGAAAATGGAGCAGATATTTCCCCTAGCTCCTCCTCTTGTGTGATTGGTACTGGGGTCATGTGCGAAGCTTCTGAAACTTCCTCATCATCATATATGGTGATTAAATCTATAAGAAAAGTAGGCATACTTGTCCCGCTTCTTCTATCTCTTTCGACTTCTTCTAGCAATAGTATCCACTTTCTCTGTGCCTCAACCACTTCTGATGCTCGATTTTCATCTCTTACCCTAATGGATTCTTGAGTAGTGTGATCTATAGTCTCAACTTGTTCATCCATGGTCATTGATTTAAATTTGGTCATGTTTGGGTTATCCTTTCTATGGAGAACTTCTTGCCATTCCTGGGCACCTTCGGTAAAGATTTCATCTCCAAAACTATCATGAGCATATGACAAATAGGAGGATACCTGTGATGCGTGTTAGGGAAATAAATCCTTTGGATCATGCTTGTGAAATAGGTCTATGGGAAACTGATACTCAAGTTGATTTAACCCTTCTTTTTTCGCTTGCGCAGTGTCTTTGACCATATAAAATCTTATATGAAAACCATAGGGAATGAAATCTCTCTTCTTTTCCTTTACCAGAGAAGCATTTAACCTTGTAAAATGGTCTTGTAAAAAATCTTTCCCAATATGAGATGATACGGAACATGAATGAGGAGTAGGTGGGGTGTAAAAGTAGCCATGAACACTCTGATATAAGTGCTTGTCTCTTTGAAGTACTAGTGGCCAACTTTAGTTATCATCTTTTTGGCTACCACCGAAATCCTATGGCAGTGCTTTCTAAAGATAATGAAGTATATCCTGGCTATGAACCAACCACATATCATGGCATACGATATTTTGTACATATTCTCCCATAAGATACTAAAATAAACATGTACAGGAAATTCGGCAATATGCCAACTTAAATCCATACCTGTCAAAATGTTTCTTATTTAGATTACGTCTAGTAGGTAGGATGCCATGTAGAAGATTGGAACTTCTCCTTCCTTTGGTGCCTGTGCCTATAGGAGATTAATACTCAGTTGTTTGGAAATAATGGCTCCCCAATTGAAACTACTCCTGGAAATCGCCATGGTATACGCTAAGGGCATACAAGCTTCTGAAAATTTTGAGCAATCTTTTTCTCCATATAATCGAAAAATCAAACCATTAAATACATGTAGGTCTCTCTGAGATTTACCAGGTTGTACCAGCCAATGTTTCTTCTTGTGAATTTTTTGTCTTCTTTCCACCATGAGACTAGTAACCTATTGGTGTCATGATACTCATAAAATTTCACAGCGAAATATGTGTTTAACCTTTCCTCTGGGTCCCTAAGTTTATAATACTTTTGTACCTCAACTAGAAGGAAAAAACAAACACATTCACACTCTTCATTGTCATCCATGCATTTCACTGTGTCTGTGTGGTCAATTATCCATCCTAAGATTTCGATACAGGGCATAAATGGGGTCCGACAAGCCACCATGTGCAGATGATCTCCTCATGTTCAGGAAAACTTGATCATCTAATATTATGGTGTTTGGGTTGCTATGAGGTGTGAAATTGGGGTAATCCTCCTGACTAATTTTTCTATACAAGTCTCCCCAATGTGGGAGCACCACTTTAGATCCAGTGCTTGCCTCAGTGTCGCCGAACACTGGCGGTTGGGTAAACTCCTTTTTGGTAGATGTGTGATAACTTATTCCTTCTTTGAGGAAAAATCAAGCTCTCTTGCAATGCCCAGTGTAGACCCTTTTCCGACCTTCTATTCCTTCATCTTGGGTGTTCTTGAAGAGCACCTAGTAGTTGGCTTTCTTGGAGGAAGTTTTCTACAAAAAAGGAAAAAAAAAATTTAGTGAGCCATCAACCAACCTCGAAAAGTGTCATTGACGCAATCACAAGTGAAGAAATGATAAATACAATGCTTACCTCTTGATTGCAAGAAATCAACCTGGTTTTAATGGTAATCAAAGTTAGAGAGTGGGTTGTAACCTCCTCGACGCTTTCTCTCTCTCCTTCGTCTTCTTCGAGGAATAAGCGATTTGCAAACAAAATACCATGTTTGGGTATGAGCTTGTAAATTTAAACAGAAAGTATAATTACCTTGTCGTGTCAAGTCTTAAATTTGGGAGTGTAAATGTGATATGCGCAATCTATCACAGAATCCACACCATGCTTAGAATTAAATGCAACGCAAGCTGGCAGCGCAGGAGTGGGTTACTTCGTAGTGCATCGACGAATTCAATATTTTGACTGTTGGTCGATGCATAGGGTCATGGTATAGGTTACGCGGAAATTTAACTTATCCATCAAATCACAAATCCTGTGTTACCTCAGCTAGGGGTGTCCCATTAAATTAGCAAGCCTTTTCGTGTTCACAATAAACTAGTATGATCGGTGTCAAGAAAATAGCAAGGTATTTTGAATGGAACAACAACACAGATCGACCAAGATTTTCGGTCTAGAATGATGAAGGTTTGATGAAAAATCCCGACGTTTGGTGACCTATCAGTCTACCGATAGTTAATGAGTGAATTGGCGTTATAATTTTTTCTTAGACATTGTTTTGTTGATACCTTTATGCAAAAGTTCTGACGTCGACCAAAACCGTCGTTCAGTGATGATGTGGAAATGCTGACATGGAAGTAAAAATATGACATGGAGAACCTCAAAATATGATGCAGGGAAAAGACCGAGTCATACAGACTATTTACAGAGCAAAGACACGTGGATGTTAATTTTGACCTCCACGTGAGAAACATTTTTTCGACATCGATAATTTATTTAGACATACATCCCTAGCTACAATGTCCTATCTTATTGATGCCGACAATGTATCGACGATTGACGAATTGTGACAATTGATGTTTCACAGTTTCGTCCCTCTGAGTTTGTCGATGTCGAAAATGTATCAACGATTAACGATCGACGATTTGTTATGTTTGTTTGTATTTGTGATTTATATCTTGGATCTCCCCGATGCTGAAAACATATCGATGATGTTAAATAAATGTACTATAGACCAGAATTTGTCGATCGATGACCATTGAACATTTTAGGCCCTTCATTCCATGTTACTAAAAAAAATAATCTGTCAATAGCTTCAAGCCAAACAAGAATAACCGATAAAAAGAATCAATAACAACATATAAATCCATCCATCCCACAACACTGACTCTAATTCAAAAATGATAAGTGGTACCCAAATAGAAATAAATTTCGCAAAGTCTTTTAGGGTGTGTTGAGTGCTCAACACCTGGTAATATCATCAACAATTTCAGTTGCAAGAACATGTTGAGGATCATTTATATCCTTGATTACAACTTGGTGAGGTGAAAACTCTACAGTTTTACCTTCACTTGAATGAGTGATTTGATATACTGATAGAAAGTTACAAGAAAGACTTGGAACACATAATACATCATTGAAATAACCATTATCTACATTAACTATTCCAAATCCTACAACACTAAGAGATCTATCATAACCAACAAATGTTTTCTTGGTGTTACATTCATTTAGAGTAGAAAATATGGATTTCTCCATAGCCATATGATAAGATGTTCCAGAATAAATAAGCCACTCATCAGAAGAAGAAGTAGAAGTTGCATTGAAGGAGAAACCAGAAGTAGAAAGTGCATGTCCATGAGAAGATAAAGAAGAAACATACTCAATACTGATGATGTTCTTATTCATCATTGCTTCTAAAGCTACCATATTCTTGAAACATTTGGATTCATCATAACTATCTTTCCCACAAAATTTGCAATGTCTGTCAGTATTCTTATTTTTAGATTTTACTCCTTTGTCACCATTAGGAGCTGAAGTTGTCTGAGTGGGTTTGGGACCCTTTTTTTTCTTGATGTTGTGGCAAGGATGTTGCTTCTTTGGATTCTTTGGTTTATCTTTCTATTGGGATACTAAGGCTCTATTTGAGGTACCTGCATTGATGATCACTCCAAGTTGTACAAGCTTATCTTTCTCTCTAATCAAAGCATCACAAAAAGACTCAAGAGTGGGTTTTTGATCACTTTTCCCTAGAGCCTCTCTCATGGCATAGAAGGTAGATACAAACACAACACATGCACTAAGTATCTTAGAAATAATAATATAGATGCAACACTCTTCCTCCAACTTTATGTTACACTCTTCACATAAAGTTATAATTTTTTAAAACTTAGATATATAGTATTCAATGCAAGAAAAATGATTTGGACTTAAAGTCAATATCTGATTTTCTAACTGATGTGATTGAATAATATTGTGTTTACCAAATATAGATTCAATATTTTCCCAAGCTTCATCAAGGCCATGAATTTCTTGAAGGTGGAACATTAAATTGAGAGAGATGGACATTATGATTAGTCCACGGGCTTCATCATTCCTATTAGCCCATTTGAATTTCTTTTCATCATCAGTGGGTTTTTTTTCCTTTCCCAAGGTAATCTGGTACAATCCTTTACTTCTTAATAAATCCCCCATATGGAATTTCCATTGTAAGTAGTTGGTGTTGGTAAGAAAAAGATCATTGGAAGAATCCATGTTAAATATGCAGATAATGTGGATTTAAAAACTGCAACTGATGATCTGGATGGAAAGATATTGAAAAATTAGGTGGTTTAAAAAAACAACACTAAAAATGGACTTTGGATGTGAAAGTTATGCCCTTTTGAAAAAAAAAACATAAACGATAACCGAAGAGCCACATGGCAAGTAGAACTTGGTCCACGTGGTGATACCCCTCCAAATAACCTCACTTTTACAAATAATTTTCTTTATGAAGTGACTCACTTTTATAAAAAGAAGTGGGGATCACTTTTACAATGAAGTTACTTTATAAAAGAAAGTTGCATGCAAAATAAATAGCTTTAAAATAAAATATTAAATTTACTTATAGTGATTCACTTTTATACTTGAAGTGAAATACACTTTACAATGGATGCATGAACATTTTTTTTTAAAGTAACAAAAAAAGAGACTTGAACTCAATACCTCTCACTTAATAAGACAACTTTTAACAAAGTGACGTAAAAAAAAACATATTGTATTATTTAGAAGGAGGATTGGGTTGTTTTTGTTGTTGCTCATAAAAAAATATTTTCACAGAAGAAACACATTTCGTTTCTTGATGACAACAAGGGTTAGATATCAGTTAGTTTACCCAGAAAATGCACCCTTTTTTATCTATTTCTAATTTTCCAAGATCGCATAGGACACGAGGAAAAGTGCTTATGTAGATTCAAAGGAGTAGCAACCCGAAAACAAAAAATATAAAACCAAAATAATACTCTACAAATATTTAAAAAAAGGTGTATTCAGGCTTTATACCTCTGGATCTGACTGAAATGGTTGTATCTTGGGAAAACGGAAAGCTTTTCAAGTGAATCAAAAAGCGTTCCTAATTAAAATGAGTGCTCCAGACACAATGGAATAGTCCTTTCAGCCTATAAATGTTTGAAAATGATAGAAAATAGAGATGAGACAACTCGGCTTCACGATATCAATTTACAATGGGAACGGGTCTTCAAATAGGATATGATACCATGTTTGACAACACAGGTATTCTAATGGAGGATGAACACCTTCGGTAACCACACACACAACCATATCAAAGACAAATACACAGATAGTTTGACATGGTAAAACCCCTACGGGGAAACATCCACGACCCCAGCCAACGCGACCACTTGGAACAATTTATTAATGAAAAAGAAAAATATTACAGAGAGATTTTACAAGAGAGTTTCTCACAATAGATCATTGGAAAATGACCCTCCATGCTCTTTAAATAGAGATCATGGACCAATTGGGCGTTAAGACACAAATCAATGTAGCTATTAAGATTGATGAGAATATGAACTGTCAGATCACTCTATGTTGGGA
>JASDQU010735630.1:88468-104076 GCA_032191745.1 Picea mariana | reverse complement strand
ATATTGAAAGGTTTCTCATGGAAGAGGTTAAGAAATATTGAATAGAGAATTGATGAAAGAATAGGTTCATAATTGTGTGAGGAATCCTGTTTGAATTGGTCCTTGCGGCCTTCATTTATCCATCAAGCCATATTGGATCTTCTTCATGCAAGTTTGGAGAAAGTGTGTGTGTTGGAACAAAGGAACACCGAAAGGAAGCTTGCAACATCAAGGCAATCTGGTTGTATCTTCTACTTTCATTTAATATAATACAGTGGCATGTCCCTTTCCCATAAAGTCACTTTTATTTTATTACATGACTCCTTGATCACATGTTTAGGTCTTCATTGAATGTATTATTGTTTCTTTCACCTTGGTCGATTTGTGTCGTTGTAGATATGATATCACAACGCTACCAAAGCGAAGCAGGGACAACAAAGACATAAGGAAGCGATATCTAAAGGTATGTCACTTATTCCTTCTTCAATGAAAAATTCAATGATTGTAACTTAGGGAAAGCGTCATGTCCTGTCCTGTTTTGTTCTAGATCTAGGTGGATCTAGGGAGATTTGTTAGTGTCTGCATATACCGATTTATCCTATAACACAAGCCACTAGAAAAATATTTCATCACTTCCCCATGTAGTATGGTTACAAAGACAAATATGATTTGAAAATTTTAAAAATTTGCATTTTCCCAGCGTCTCTTATTTTGCATGTAAGTGTAGGTTAGGAGCAGAGTCCGATTCACTGTATTTATTAAAGTCAGCCACTGCTTTATGAAATACAACTTAATTAAAATAAAATAACAAGAAAAATAAAGAAATAAAAGGAGATCACAGTCAATCTTCCCTAAACCCACACACTCATCCTTATCAAAATGTATGCTAAAAAGAAACTTAAACTCAAACAAAGCATCAAAAGACACATTTATTTATTTATTTAGGAGAAGTATTGTTTTAAGGCCTAGCCATTCACCGGGAGGGTGTTAGATTCCCCCCTCATATTTTGCAACCGGTATGTGCCTTCCCCGATCTTCTCAACCACCTGAAAATGTCTAAGCCATAGATTTTGGAACTATGAGTGTTTTCCTTTGGACTCATTTTCTTTATCCCACTTCAAGACTAGGTATCCTACTTCAGAATTTTTTTCTTTGGCCTTATGTTTTTTGAACCATCTTTTAACTACATGTTGATGAGTGGTGAACTTAACTTTAACATTTTCTCTTTCTTCATCTAGCATGAGAAGGGTATCAATCCTTTGTTGTAGAGCGGATGAGGGATGACCTCTTGATGCCTGGGAAAGATATAAATATGGAAGGTACAATCCATTTGGAAGAATGGCTTATTCCCATATACTAGAAATTATGGAGAGTTTCCTATGGCTTCCTTGGGTGTTACTCTGTCGCCCCATAAGGCATTATGAAGCAAGTTATGCCAGTTTCTCTGATTGTCTATGAATGTTTTCTTTAAAATCCTCATCGGTTTTTTATTAGTTTATTTTGCTATACCATTCCCTTGCGGGTAGTAGTTTGTAGAGTATCTTATTATGATCCCATTATCAAGGGTGAAATCTGTCAATAGTGTAGAAAAAAAAGTAGGCAGCATTGTAAAACCCGAGAACGAAAGGTATCTCGAACCTTGTGATCATTTGTTGTTCTATAAATTGGATTACAGCCTTCTCATTAACATGTGTGAGAGGGATAGCCTCCATCCATCTCATGAAATAATATGTAGCCGTCAAAATATATTTATGTTGTTTCAAATAATTGGGAGTAATTTCCCCTATGATGGCTATTACCCATTGTTCGAAAGGTCTGGATATGATCACTGGTTAGAGCGGGATAGCTACCCTCTTTTCTCTACTAGTGCTTATTTGGAAATATTTATATTTTCTGACATATGCATGAGCGTCCCTAAATAAAGTAGGCCAGTAATAATCAACCCTTAATATTTTGTGACCAGTGGTCTCTCCCGCAAAATGTCCACCTGTAGGACCATCATGGATTTCCCTCATAACCTTATTTGCATAATTATGTTCAATAAATCTAAGGAGTACTCCATCATAATTTACGTGGAAAAGAACTGAATTTATGAGGCGATATTGAGAATATTTTAGCCTGAGAGCTCTCCTTTTTTTACGGTTTAATTTTTCCGGACAAGTTCCATGATGTAGGAGGTAATTCAAGTTTCCATACTAGGAATCTTTTCCTGGGGGAATGTATAAGTCTTCAATGTACCATAGTGACAATTCATTTTCCCACCCGGAGTCTTCGGCGTTAATCAGATCTTGGGCTTCAGCGACCAGTTTACACAATCCCTTACCTTTGACTATTTTGGAAGGTTGTATGTCTAGATCAAATTCTTGGATGATTTCCATCCAATTTCCCCTTATTTCTCCCATCTCTTGTTGAATGAACATATATCGGACCGTTGGATGAGGTAATATGACTTTAGTGTGATTCTTTAGGATATAGGATCTAAAATGTTTGAATGCTTTATATATTGCGTAAACATGTTTGTCTATAGTAGGGTAATTCAGTTTGGCTCCTTCGAGGTTGATGCTCATAAAGGATATTGATGCTTCATTGTTTTCATCATCCTTTTGGGTAAGTACTACAACCAAGGATTGGTCAGAAGCAAAGATATAAAGGAAAAAATCTTTGTTGAAACCATGGCTTCGTAACAATGGTGCTTGGGAGATGGCAGTTTTCATGTTATTGAAAGAACCTTTCTTCTTTTCATCCCATCTAAAATTTTCATATTTACGAATCATTCCTTGTAAAGGTTTAACAGTTTCAGTGAAGTCAAGAGTAAATTTTCTCACAAATTTGATTTTCCCAAAGAAGGATTTCATGGCCATTTTATTGTGAGGCAAGGCGAATTGAGATATTGCTTTTATCTGCTAAGGGTTGATGATAATTCCTCCTTGAGATATGATATGACCTAAAAATTTTCCTTCCTCTACACCAAATATGGTTTTCTTAGGGTTCAATGATATTCCATACTTCCTACACCTTTCAAAAATCTGAGTCAAATGATGAATGTGGTCTTCCTTGTTTTTTGAGTACATTGTTATGTTATCTAAATAGACTACCACACACTTGTTAATCAACCCTCGAAAAGATACATCCATGGCCCTCTAGAAGGTTTCTCTTGTGTTAATCAGCCTGAAGGGCATGCGTTTATAAGCAAAAGTTCCCCACTTGGTTTGAAAGGTAATTTTTAATCAGTCATCTTCTGAAACCAGGACCTAGTTATAACCCGAGAAACCGCCTAGGAGGGAAACAATTTCAGAGCCAGATACTGTCTATTTAAATTGTTCCATGGGTGGGGCTAGATAGTTATCCTTTTCCGATGCTCTGTTAAGGTTTCTGAAATCCACACACAGACAAATATACCTAGAATTCTTTCTGATAGGTACTAGATTGGATACCCAGGTAGAGTGTCTTACCTGAAAGATAATATTGGCATCTAATAATTTCTTCAGCTCTTGATACATCATAGGTTCCATATATGGGTGGTACTTCCTAATCTTTTGTTTAAAGGTTTTAACTCCAGAATTTAAAGAGATTGTGTGTTGGATAATGCGAGTATCGTAAGTTTTCAATTCTCAGTTGGACCAGGCAAAGACATCTTGATATTCTTTAAACAATTTGAGATAAGCTTCCCTATCTTGTTTGGACGTTGTCTTACCCAAATTGACATTCTTGGGGTTCTTAGGGGTTGCTAGGTTTATAATTTCGTATATAGGACATGAGCTCCTTGTTTTTGCATTATTTGGCCCTCTAAGCCTTTTCCTTAGGATGAAAAGGTTCTCCAGATTGGCCACTCCTTTTGGTATCATGTGAAAATTTGATTTGTCAACAGGGTGATCTTTCTTCTTCTTTTTTTTTTTGTGAATATTTGAATATGTGATTAGTTCTTGGAATATTTCATCATCAATGACCAAATCCTTAAAATTCTCTTGGTTAGTCAGGAAATCTATAATCTATTCATCCCCTTCAAAGACTTTCCAGTTAGAAATGTTGTTAGGTACCAAACTTTTGTAGAGTAGTTCCACTATGAATCTCGAGGCTTCATAGCCTTTTAAAGGAGATAATCTTGAGGTCGCAGTGGCTAGAGCATCAACAAGGGTATTTTGCATCATGGTAAAAACAGTAATGTTGAAGGCCTCAAAATTATTTATTAGTCTGTGCACCTCTTGCTAGTAATTTCTTAAGTGAGGTGAATTGCAATGGATAGTATTCTTCACTTTCCTAACAATAATTTCAGAGTCTCCAAAAACTTTCAATCCGTTGATGTTTAGATCGATGGATTTCTTTAGTCCCTTAACTATATCTTCATATTCAACAGTTTTATTAGTGCATTCAAATTATAATCTACAGGATAAGAAGTTTCATTTTCCCTTTGGGTCAATGAGGATACATATTTCTCCCGACCCTTCTTGCAATTTAGAACCATCAAAGTAGAACGTCCAAATTTGTGGGGGAAAATTACTAACTTCTTCATGTCTATCTATTTTTTCACTTTCATCCTCCTCGTTTATTAATCTTTTCGGAGAATGTTGGAAGAGGATGATTTCTTCTGTGGCTGCTAGTAAATTTACTTGAAATGATATTTTTTACTTTTGAGTGGGAGGTATGTCAGACACGTGAGAGGCGAAATTACCGAAATCAGAATCACAGGAGTAGTTTCCTAGAACAGGGAACTCTGTCGACGAGGATTCATTTGGGGTTTCTAAATCAATGATGGTATGTTTGAGATATCTTTCTCTGTCAATCTTGATCATGTTTGTATGTCCTTTTAATGGAGACCAAAGGTGAGCCTAGTCGATACTAAAGTATTCGTTTAATTTCTTAGGCCAATCTCGGCTAAGTAGTAGTCCATAGGCCTCCAGGATGTCTACTACAACTATGTCAATTACTTAAACACATTTGGGGTGTGTAACAATTCTGATCATGACATATTTATGTTCCTCAATGACCTTTACCTGATTCCTATCTAGTTGTATGACATGTTTATCACTTTTGAGTGGGGTTGCATTCAATTTATTGCAGATTGACAATGGCATGACATTTGAAGATGCCCCTAAATCGACTAGGAAATTATGTAGATTCATGTTAAAAACTTCAAATGTCAAGAGGAGAGGAGGAACAAAAGGTCTTCCTCTTTTTAATAAAGAGTAATCATTCATAGTTGGATTATTTGTTTAATTTGTGGGAGATGGGACCTCATGTTGATCAATGCTTGTTATAGGGGTATCTATTGATTTTAAGACCTCCAACAGAAAATCCTTTTGTTGAGGGATTCTACACATGTCCATGATAGACACATTAGCCTTCATATTCTTCAAGTCTTCTACCACATTGTAGTCGAGTTTAGGATTTTCTTGTATGTGTATGTTTGTGAGGTTTCTTTGGGGAGAAAATAGTGGTTTAAGGTGATCGGTCACTGGTTTCCCTCTAGATAACTGAGTAGTGGTGGGATTACTTTGGACAGGTTGACTTATTCCTTGCGTCTGTACAACTAGAACTTCAACAAGAGGTCCTTGCACTTTATCAGTGTCTTTGAAAGTCATCAGGTGGTTGGAATCCCATAACAATATAGTTGTTTACTCTGGTGGTTCTTGACTATCTTGATCGATGACATTTATTGCCAAACTACTTGGTTGTTCAGTTACAGAGAATTCATATGGGAATCGATTAGCCATTAGATTCATAGAATGCAACCATTGAGGTCATTCCCTTTCTGAATGGTTTTCTTGGTGATATGTGCAGAAAGAGTCAGATGCTACGTTCCCTAAGTTGACATTTAGGTTAGCTGGGGGAGGTTCTATAGCTTTGAAGGGTGGATTTATTTTAAAAAATGGGTTATAAGGTCTTTGATTTTGGGTTTCCTTTTTTATTAGTGATATTTGACCTTCTTTGCACCCTTTCATTTGGAATTCAATCATTTAAGATTCTTCAAAATTTTCGGCTAGAGTATGTTTGGCAACCCTTTTTACAAACATGGAAACAGAAGCTGGGAGAGTATTAGTGTATAGTTCAATTTGCAATTCCTGCGCAGGTTTAGCCTCGGGCTGGAATTTTTTCAAAATGGTGGTGAACCTTTGGTTGAAATATTTAACCTTTTCTTTTGGACTCATAGTGGTGGAAAAAAGTTCATCCATTAAAGCTCATGTGGTATTTTCTTCGAAAAAATTGTTCAAGAAATCCTTTTGAAACTTTGTCCATCTAGTTATGGAACCAACTGGCAGGTTGAAATACCAAGTCGAGGCTGAATTTTCAAAGGTATAAGGAAAAATATTTCACACTACATCTTCGTGTTGCACATTCATCAATATTATAACTAATATGAACTTCTCAATATGGTCCTCAGGCAATTCAGAGGTTTCAGGGTCAAATTTAGGAAGTAATTTTTCTGAATGTCTGGGTAGGTTATGCACCCATCCTGAGATTTCCAGAGCATATCTAGCCAACCATGGTTGATTGTATCTAGTTTGATCTCCCATTTCTCCATTATTATCATTATTACCCTCCATGTATTCTAATTTGGAAACATAGCGATTTGAGTTAGACCCTTCCTCTTCAGATTCAAAATCGTCAGGTTCAGAGTAATTACCAGTTGGTGTTTCGGGTATCATATTAAGGGGTTTTTTGATCTCTGTAAGGGAAAAATATATCAGGTCTTCTATAGTGTGAGAAAATACCCAGTCAGGGGTGTCAACAACTGATATGCTTATTTTTTTTATTCGAGGAAGTAAAGGAGCTAAAGGTAATGCTTCGATCTATTGGGTGTAAGCTCTAGTGATTCTTTTGAACTTATTTAACTCTTTGTGGGGAAGAGCGTAAGGTATTTCAGGTTACAAGTGTTCTTCCTCTTCATTTTGAGGTGAGTTACTCATATCGGGAGTACTCTTTGTATGTGGGTTATCTTGAGAGTGACTAGCCATGCATGTGGGTTGTTTTGAATCTATAGGATTTGCATAATATTTTATAAGAAATATTATTAGCCATTCATTCGCTCAGGCCCTCCTTCTAGCGCCAATTCTGTTGAGGGGTATGAGATCCATTTAACTCAACAGTAGGAACCAAACCCGCCTAAGAGGCCCAATTAGACTCATAAGCATTTGATGAGTGGTAAGGTTCTCCAGATTTGTGATCTGGTTGGAATTATCAATGGGATTTAATCATGATTCACAGATATGTCTTTTTTATTAAGCCTTTCCTCGGGCTATGTAGCTCTATTTTTGGTTATTTTCTAACTTTTATAACGAAAGAAAGATAGATCTTTAAACTAGATGACAGAGGGAAGCTAACTATGTGTTGGGGGAGGATGGGTTGTAGGATAAAATTTATACCTTAGAATGTAGACAAAGAAGATCTAAACTACTTCAACCTAGCATTAATACCATTTTGATTAATAGACATTCAACATTGTCTAATATAATAGTTACATAAATAAAATATATACATAACAAGAATTTAGCGCAAGAAAAAGTAATTTTCAATGCTCTATTATCAATAACGGATTAACACAATCGATTTCTATTCATCAAATAGAATAAAATAATTGTTACATCATTATAATATAACTTTAAATAACAGTTACAAAAACTCTTACTCAATACAACAACAAATATTGAATCTGAAGGCAGAGATAATCCCACTCGGTCCAATCACATTTATGCCTTAGATGATAGAAGTGTCTTTGGTTCTAAACAAAACTTCCTAATTAAAATAAATTGCACAGAAACAATTCTCTTACAAAATTTTAGAAAAAAATATTTCTCTCCAAAATCATCGACCCTATATCCAAGTTAGATGCCTTTATTTCTAAAAAAGATAACTAAACTAAAAATAGCTACTAAAGTTGTGTTAAGTTAAGAAAAAGCCACGTGGTGGATTTTTATCAATCTATTCTCTTTTGCTTCTCCTTTGATCATCTAGTGGTTTTACTGAAGTGGATTGTTCTTCTCGTACTCTGACCACTTGAAGAGGAGATTTGCGCCTGTATTTCCATATGGGAACTTGTGTTGATCCATCGAAGAGGAGAGGACCTCCTTTATCTCTATCACACGTTCCTTGTACTTGATTAGATTGAAACTTAAGAGTTGTAGGATTGCAAGAGATTTAATCGGGGGTTCCATGAACTTCTTCACTTGACCTGTGATCATGATTGAAATCTGAGAAATATCCGCTTCCCATGATAGGTCTTTCTCTTCATGTTGTTTAACTATGTCATGCAAATCATCGAAATCCTCTGGTGGAACAAACTCTGGTAGGTCAGTGTTCCTCATTTCTCGATTGATTTTCTCCCAAATTTTCTCACAATTCCTCCATATTTCCTGCATTTTCTGTTGAGGTTCCTAGACCATGCTTACCTAGTGTTCAACTTCCTTCCTTATTCAGGCGATGCTACTATCCATCAACACTCGGATGTCATGCTCTTATGTATCTCCTCCCTTCTGCACTTTGTTTATGTAGTCTATTCGTTCCAAGGCTTGATGCACCTTTTCATACCATCGTTTCATGTCTTTATAGGTTTCCAACCCCATGAGGGTATATTCTTGGAAATTAGCTATGCGAGCGATGAGAGATCTCTTTCACTTGTGAATTATGCATTCATTTCCCGGAACTCACACTTCAAGAGTACCATCGCTTTTGTTGAATTTTGGTAGTACTCCACTTGATGTCGCAAATGATCTAGTTCTTTCTTCATGGAGGCAACCTCCCTTTCATCCCTTTTTTCCCTGTCTAAAGTATCATTGGTTATGGCCATCCTTGCTTGAATTAGCTCAGTCATCTTAGCACTTTCTTTGTCAAACAACATTTCCTCTGTGGTTATGAAAAGTGTGCCTTCGAGCATGAGATTCCTTTTCTCGATTGTTCTTCTCATCACAACTTTCCTTTTCCTGTCATAAGAAATTTTATGTATATCAGTGACTTCATCTACTGGTTCAGGAGTCTGTTGATCTCCCCAGGACAGAATACTACCTAGGCTTCCTGCCGTATAGAGATGTTCCATAACTGGTTCTTTTAATTCCTTAGCAAGGTAAGTTTCTATATGCTTTGGTGATTTTTCCTCCTGATGGTCCTCGTCGGTTGATGGAGTCTTGGTCCTAGATGTGGGAGTAGGTGAAGGATCGACATTATATGGGATTTCGACCATTGATAAGTTAATTTTTGTCTCCCCTATTCCTTCTTCTTGTTCACCTGCATCCAAGCCATTCTTAGCACTGTCACCCTGAGGCTATGTTCTCGTATGATTGGGAAAAACAATGTTAAGAGTGTTCCTTGCCTCATGGTCGCCTTCCTTAGGATTTGGGATCAAAAAATCGGAAGATGGAGCAGATATTTCCCCTGGCTTCTCCTCTTGTGTGATTGGTACTGGGGTCATGTGCAAAGCTTCTGAACCTTCCTCATCATCATATATGGTGATTAAATCTATAAGGAAAGTAGGCATACTTGTCCTGCTTCTTCTATCTCTTTTGGCTTCTTCTAGCAATAGTATCCACCTTCTTTGTGCCTCAACCACTTCTGATGCTCGATTTTCATCTCTTACCCTAATGGATTCTTGAGCAGTGTGCTCTATAGTCTCAACTTGTTCATCCATAATCATTGATTTAAATTTGGCCATGTTTGGGTTAGCCTTTCTATGGAGAACTTCCTGCCAGTCCTGGGCACCTTTGGTAAATATTTCATCTCCAAAAATATCATGAGCATATGACAAATAGGAGGATACCTGCGATGCATGTTAGGGAACTAAATCCTTTGGATCATGCTTGTGAAATAGGTCTTTGGGAAACCGATACTCAAGTTGATTTAACCCTTCTTTTTTCGCTTGCGCAGTGTCTTTGACCATATAAAATCTTATATGAAAACCATAGGGAATGAAATCTCTCTTCTTTTCCTTTACCAGGGAAGCATTATAACCTTGTAAAATGATCTTGTAAAAAATCTTTCCCAATATGAGACGATACAGAACATGAACGAGGAGTAGGTGGGGTGTAAAAGTAGCTATGAACACTCTGATATAAGTGCTTGCCTCTTTGAAGTAATAGTGGCCAACTTTAGTTATCATCTTTTTGGCTACCATCGAAATCCTATGGCAGTCCTTTATAAAGATAATGAAGTATATCCTGGCTATGAACCAACCACATATCATGGCATACGATATTTTGTACATATTCTCCCATAAGATACTAAAATAAATATGTACAGGAAATTCGGCAATATGCCAACTTAAATCCATACCTACGAAAATGTTTCTTGTTTAGATTACCTATAATAGGTAGGATGCCATGTAGAAGATTGGAACTTCTCCTTCCTTTGGTGTCTGTGCCTATAGGAGATTAATACTTAGTTGTTTGGAAATAATGGCTTCCCAATTGAAACTACTCCTGGAAATCGCCACAGTATACGCTAAGGGCATACAAGCTTCTGAAAATTTTGAGCAATCCTTTTCTCCATATAATTGGGAAATCAAACCATTAAATACATGTAGGGATCTCTGGGATTTACCAGGTTGTACCAACCATTGTTTCTTCTTGTGAATTTTTTGTCTTCTTTCCACCATGAGACTAGTAACCTATTGGTGTCATGATACTCATAAAATTTCACAGCAAAATATGTGTTTAACCTTTCCTCTGGGTCCCTGAGTTTATAATACTTTTGCATCTCAACTAGAAGGAAAAAACAAACACATTCACAATCTTCATTGTCATCCATGCATTTCACTGTGTCTGTGTGGTCAATTATCCATCCTAAGATTTCGATACAGGGCATAACTAGGGTCCGACAATCCACCCTGTGCAGATATGATCTCCTCATGTTTCGAGAAAACTTGATCATCCAATATTATGACGTTTGGGTTGCTATGAGGTGTAAAATCGGGGTAATCCTCCTGACTAATTTTTCTATACAAGTCTCCCCAATGTGGGAGCACTACTTTAGATCCAGTGCTTGCCTCGGTGTCACTGAACACTGGAGGTTGGGTAAAATCCTTTTTGGTAGATGTGTGATAACTTATTCCTTCTTTGAGGAAAAATCAAGCTCTCTTGCAATGCCCAATGTAGACCCTTCGCCGACCTTATGTTCCTTCATCTTGGGCATTCTTGAAGAGCGCCTAGTTGTTGGCTTTCTTAGAGGAAGTTTTCTACAAAAAAGGAAAAAAAAATTACAGTGAGCCATCAGCCAACCTCGACAAGTGTCATTGACGCAATCACAAGTGAAGAAATGATAAATACAATGCTTACCTCTTGATTGCAATAAATCAACCTGGTTTTAATGGTAATCAAAGTTAGAGAGTGGGTTGTAACCTCCTCGACGCTTTCTCTATCTCCTTCGTCTTCTTCGGGGAATAAGTGATTTGTGAACAAAATACCATGTTTGGGTATGAGCTTGTAAATTTAAACAGAAAGTATACTTATCTTGTCGTGTCAAGTCTTAAATTTGGGAGTGTAAATGTGATCTGCGCAATCTATCACAAAATCCACACCATGCTTAGAATTAAATGCAACACAAGCTGGCAGCGCAGGAGTGGGTTACTTCGTATTGCATCGACAAATTCAATATTTTGACTATTGGTCGATGCATAGGGTCATGGTATAGGTTACGCGAAAATTTAACTTATCCATCAAATCACAATTCCTATGTTACCTCAGCTAGGGGTGTCCCATTAAATTAGCAAGCCTTTTTGTGGTCACAATAAATTAGTATGATCGGTGTGAAGAAAATAGAAAGGTATTTTGAATGGAACAACAACATAGATCGACCAGGATTTCCGGTGTAGAATGACGAAGGTTTGATGAAAAATCCCGACGTTTGGTGACCTATCAGTCTACCAATAGTTAACGAGTGAATTGGCATTATCATTTTTTCTTAGACATTGTTTTGTTGATACCTTTATGCAAAAGTTCTAATGTCAACCAAAACCGTCGTTCAGTGATGATGTGGAAATGTTGACATGGAAGTAAAAATATGACACGGAGAACCTCCAAATATGACGCAGGGAAAAGACCGAGTCATACAGACTATTTACGAAGCAAATACACGTGGATGTTAATTTTGACCTCTACGTGAGAAACGTTTTTTCGGCATCGATAATTTATTTAGACATACATCCCTGGCTACAATGTCCTATCCTACTGATGCTGACAATGTATCGATGATCAACGAATTGTGACAGTTGTTGTTTCACAGTTTCGTCCCTTTGAGTTTGTCGATGCTGAAAATGTATCAACGATCAATGATCGACGATTTATTATGTTTGTTTGTATTTGTGATTTATATCTTGGATCTCCCCAATGTCGAAAATGTATCGACGATGTTAAAGAAATGTACTATAGACCAGAATTTGTCGATCGATGACCATTGAACATTTTAGGCCCTTCATTCCATGTTACTAAAAAAAATTAATATGTCAATAGCTTCAAGCCAAACAAGAATAACCGATAAAAAGAATCAATAACAACATATAAATCCATCCATCCCACAACACTCACTCTAATTCAAAAATGATAAGTGGTACCCAAAAAGAAATAAATTTCACAAAGTCTTTTAGGGTGTGTTGAGTGCTCAACACCTGGTAATATCATCAACAATTTCAGTTGCAAGAACATGTTGAGGATCATTTATATCCTTGATTACAACTTGGTGAGGTGAAAAATATACAATTTTATCTTCACTTGAATGAGTGATTTGGTATACTAATAGAAAGTTACAAGAAAGACTTGGATCACATAATACATCATTGAAATAACCATTATCTACATTAACTATTCCAAATCCTACAACACTAAGAGATCTATCATCACTAAAAAATATTTTCTTGGTGTTACATTCATTTAGAGTAGAAAATATGGCTTTCTCCATAGCCATATGATAAGATGATCCAGAATAAATAAGCCACTCATCAGAAGAAGAAGTAGAAGTTGCATTGAAGGAGAAACCAGAAGTAGAAAGTGCATGTCCATGAGAAGAAGAAGAAGAAACAGACTCAATACTGATGATGTTCTTATTCATCGTTGCTTCTAAAGCTACCATATTCTTGAAACATTTGGATTCATCATGACTATCTTTCCCACAAAATTTGCAATGTCTATCAGTCTTCTTATTTTTAGATTTTGCTCCTTTGTCACCATTAGGAGTTGAAATTGTTTGAGTGGGTTTGGGACCCTTTTTTTTCTTGATGTTGTGGCAAGGATGTTGCTTCTTTGGATTCTTTGGTTTATCTTTCTATTGGGATACTAAGGCTCTATTTGAGGTACCTGCATTGATGATCACTCCAAGTTGTACAAGCTTATATTTCTCTCTAATCAAAGCATCACAAAAAGACTCAAGAGTGGGTTTTTGATAAGTTTTCCCTAGAGCCGCTCTCATGGCATAGAAGGTAGATACAAACACAACACATGCACTAAGTAGCTTAGAAATAATAATATAGACGCAACACTCTTCCTCCAACTTTATGTTACACTCTTCACATAAAATTATAATTTTTTTAAACTTAGATATATAGTATTCAATGCAAGAAAAATGATTTGGACTTAAAGTCAATATCTGATTTTCTAACTGATGTGATTGAATAATATTGTGTTTACCAAACATAGATTCAATTTTTTCCCAAGCTTCATCAAGGTCATCAATTTCTTGAAGGTGGAACATTAAATCGAGAGAGATGGACATTATGATTAGTCCACGGGCTTCATCATTCCTATTAGCCCATTTGAATTTCTTTTCATCATCAGTGGGTTTTTTTTCCTTTCCCAAGGTAATATGGTGCAAGCCTTTACTTCTTAATAAATCCTCCATATGGAATTTCCATTGTAAGTAGTTGGTGTTGGTAAGAAAAAGATCATTGGAAGAATCCATATTAAATATGCAGATAATGTGGATTTAAAAACCGCAACTGATGATCTGGATGGAAAGATATTGAAAAATTAGGTGGTTTAAAAAAACAACACTAAAAATGGACTTCAGATGTGAAAGTTATGCCCTTTTGAAAAAAAAAAACATAAACGATAACCAAAGAGCCACATGGCAAGTAGAACTTGGTCCACGTGGTGATACCCCTCCAAATAACCTCACTTTTACAAATAATTTTCTTTATGAAGTGACTCACTTTTATAAAAAGAAGCAGGGATCACTTTTACAATGAAGTTACTTTATAAAAGAAAGTTGCATGCAAAATAAATAGCTTTAAAATAAAATATTAAAGCTACTTATAGTGATTCACTTTTATACTTGAAGTGAAATACACTTTACAATGGATGCATGAACGTTTTTTTCTTAAAGTAACAAAAAAAGAGACTTGAACTCAATACCTTTTACTTAATAAGACAACTTTTAACAAAGTGAGGTACAAAAAACATATAGTATTGTTTAGAAGGAGGATTGGGCTGTTTTTGTTGTTGCTCATAAAAAAATATTTTCACAGAAGAAAAACATTTCGTTTCTTGATGACAACAAGGGTTAGATACCGGTTAGTTTACCCGAAAAATGCACCCTTTTTTATCTATTTCTAATTTTCCAAGATCACATAGGACACGAGGAAAAGTGCATATGTAGATCCAAAGGAGTAGCAACCCCCCAAAAAAAAATATAAAACCAAAATAATACTCTACAAATATTTTAAAAAGGTGTATTCAGGCTTTATACCTCTGGATCTAACTGAAATGGTTGTATCTTGGGAAAATGGAAAGCTTTTCAAGTGAATCAAAAAGCATTCATAACTGAAATGAGTGCTCCAGACACAATGGAATAGTCCTCTCAGCCTATAAATGTTTGAAAATGATAGAAAATAGAGATGAGACAACTCGGCTTCACGATATCAATTTACAATGGGAACGGGTCTTCAAATAGGATATGATACCATGTTTGAAAACACAGGTATTCTAATGGAGGATGAACACCTTTAGTAACCACACACAAAACCATATCAAAGATAAATACACAGATAGTTTGACATGGTAAAACCCCTACGAGGAAACATCCACAACCCCAGCCAACGCGACCACTTGGAACAATTTATTAATGCAAAAGAAAAATATTACAGAGAGATTTTACGAGAGAGTTTCTCACAATAGATCATTGGAAAATGACCTTCTGTGCTCTTTAAATAGAGATCATGGACCAATTGGGCATTAAACCATAAATCAATGTAGCTATTAAGATCGATGAGAATATGAACCGTCAGATCCCTCTATGTTGGGAACATATCGTCATCGTCGGATTTCCTAACTACAAATGCATACTAAAGAAACACACTAAGAAACAAAATTTTACCTAATGATACATTATATCAAGTAGATATTAACTAACTCCTAAGTGTTTATTGTTGGACAACTGAGAGTGGGGGGGCGGGGGTGAATCATTTGTTACTGTGCTTAAACAATTATGCTTATTTTAAACTCTTTACAGAGCACACAATGACAATCAGAATAATGCAGGGAAGTAAGAAATAAAACATTCAACATCATTCACACATATGAGATACACAGAGACAGATATTTCCTGAGGAAACCCATAAAGGGTAAAAACCTCTTCTTCTTTATATGATAAGTAATATTTACATTCTGTACATTATCATACTTATGAGCACCAACTCATAATGAGGCTACAACCTCTGT
>JASDQU010735630.1:58932-80386 GCA_032191745.1 Picea mariana | reverse complement strand
ACTGAAGGTGTTCGTCCTCTGTTGGAATACCTGTGTTGTCGAACAACTACTAGGAGCGAGCCAACAAGAGAAGAGCACTCAGCTTTAGCATCAAGATTCAAGGGAAAGAAGAAAGGCACTTTCCAGAAAGGCTCTCAATGGAAGCCAAACATCAAAGGTACATTCAAAGGCAATAATATTGATACATCTAATATTAAATGCTTTATTTGTAATAAGTTGGGTCATTTTGCTAAAGATTGTTGGTTTAGAAAGAAATATCCTAGGAAACGGAAACATCATGCCTCAACTGCTGAGTATGATGAATCCAAAAGAAATCAGAAAAGTCCTTCTAATGAGAAAGAAAATAGGAAAGAATATTATTTTGTTTCTTCTTTATCCAGTTCAGTTTCCACGGGGCCGAAAACTTGGTTAGTAGACAGTGGTGCATCAAAGCACATGATAGGGTACAAGGAGATCCTCTCAGATTTCAAGACAAAATATTTTGCAGAGAAGGTCGAGCTTGGCAATGAAAAATGTTACAAGATAGAGGGAGTAGGCTCTATCTCATTTAGATTGGAATATGGGGCTAGACTTCATGTTGATAAAGTATTATATGTTCCAGGGCTCAAGAAGAATCTACTATTAGTTGCAACCCTTAAGGAAAAGGGATATTGGGTGATCTTCAAGGAAAGGAAGTCACTACTATGGGCTAAAGGTAGCCACTTAAGTACAACAGAACCCATTGGAACTCACAGTGGAGGACTGTACATCATGTCAGGACAGTCAGTTCAAGCATTAGCTCTTGATGCGACTAGCTCTAGTGAGTTGTGGCACAGAAGAATTGGACATATTCATTACAAAGCTCTTCTAGATATACAGAACATGATATGTGGAATGCCCTCTATTTCTCTTAGTAAAAATGAAATTTGTAAGGGATGCATGCTAGGTAAAAATATAAAGAAAGCATTTCCTAGTAGTGACAACAGAGCTCAGGGCATCTTAGATCTGGTTCATTATGATGTATGTGGTCCCATGTCATCTCCCTCACTCAGTGGTTGTTTGTATTATGTCATTTTTATTGATGATTACTTAAGAAAATGTTGGATATATTTTCTTAAAGCTAAAAGTGACACATTTGATAAATTCAAAGAATATAAAGACTTTATTAAAAAGAAGACAAGGAAACACATCAGAATTCTTAGAACAGAAAATGGAGGAGAGTTTGAATCTCTTCAGTTTGAGGATTTCTGCAAGTCAGCAAGAATCAAGAGACAGTTGACCATGCCATATAACCCTCAGCAAAATGGTGTTGCTGAGAGGAAAAACATGACTATTTGTGAGGCAGCGAAAGCAATGATGTTTGACTAGGATCTGCCAAATTCTTTATGGGAAGAAGCTACCTCCACTATCGTGTATATTCAAAACAGGTGTCCACATGCTACTTTGAAGGACAAGACTCCCGAAGAAGTCTTCTCAGGGATCAAACCTGAAGTAGGGAATCTAAGGATATTTGGATGTCTTGTGTATATTCATGTCCCTAAGGAAAACAGGACAAAGATGGAAGCCTCAGGCAAGAAAGGGGTTTTTTGTGGGGTACAGTGAGAACTCCAAAGCTTACAGGATTTATGTACTAGTTCAGAGGCAAATAGAGGTAAGTAGAGATGTGACTTTCCATGAGGAAGTCGCATTTAAGAAATCCAAAGAGCTTCAGTAGGATTCAGAAGCAGTTCAACCAACTTTGCCCTCTTCTAAAAATTAAGAGTCAGATGATCAGAGGGATGAACCTTGTGAAGGGACAAGTAATGAGCCCCTAGAACCCGCTGAAGTGTTAGAAAGAAATATTGAAGAACCTCTAGCCAAAAGGAAGACAAGGTGGCTTAAAGAAATAGTGTAGGAAGCAAAAAGGATAATTTCTCCCAAGGGAACTTTCAGGGAAAGGAAGAGGTCTCATAGGTTTGGAGGCTATGTTGCACTGATGAGAAGCATTAGTGATGCTGAACCTTCTTCATTTGAAGAAGTAGATAAATTACAAGTATGGAAAGATGCCATTCTTGAGGAATGCAGGTCTATTATAAATAACAATGTTTGGGACATTGTGCCAAGGCCAAAAGACAAATCAATGGTTTCTTCCAAATGGATATATAAGATCAAACATGCAGCTGACAGAAGTGTGAAAAAGTTCAAAGCAATATTTGTAGCCAGAGGCTTCAATCAGAAAGAAGGAATCGACTACAAAGAGACTTTTTCTCCTGTAACCAGGTGTACCTCCATTCGAGCTATTATTTCTTTAGCTTCCATACTTGGTTGGAAACTACATCAGATGGATGTAAAAATAACATTGTTGAATAGAAAGATTGAACATGAGGTATTTTTGGAACAACCAGATGATTTTATACTTCATAACAAAGGCACTCATGTATGCAAGCTAAGGAAGGCCTTGTATGGTCTTAAGCAGGCTCCCAGAGTTTGGTATGATGGGATTGATGGCTTTCTTAAAAGCTTGGGATTTTAGAAAAGTGATGCTGATGCAAATCTATACTTCAAGGTAAGAGGTAACCAACCTGTTATACTAATCTTGTATGTTGATGATATCTTTCTAACAGGAAATGAAGGGCTAATAGCCTGGTGTAAGAGGGAGCTAACCTCATAATTCAAGATGAAATACTTAGGCTTGATGCATTACTTCCTAGGATTGGAAGTGTGGCAAATATAGGGTGAGATATTTCTGGCACAAGAAAAATACATAGTGGATGTACTAAAGAGGTTTGGTATGATGGATTGCAAATCCATGTCTACTCTGATGGTTACCAACCTGAAGAAGATGCATGATTCTGATACAGGTTCATATTTGGTGGATCCCACCATGTATAGGCAGTTGATTGGATCATTGATGTACATGATCCACACTAGGCCAGATATATGCTATGCAATGATTGCAATGAGTCAATTCATGACTGAACTGAGACAGAGACACTGGGTGGCAGCAAAGCACATCTTGAGATATCTCAAAGGAACCATTACTTATTGTCTGAGATATACATCCAGTGGTGGTTTATTTCTGCATGGGTATGCAGATGCTGACTGGKCAGGAAGCCMAGTGGATTGGAAGAGTACTTCCAGATACTGCTTCAGTTTAGGATCCRCTATGATATCTTGGTCAAGCCAAAAGTAGGGATCTATTGCACAGAGTACAACAGAGGTTGAGTACATTGCAGCAAGTGATGCTAGCAAGGAAGCAGTATGGATCAAAAAATTGGTTTCTAGGTTGTTTGGTGACAAGGTCGAGATGACGGTGGTTCACTGTGATAATCAAAGTTGCATAAAATTGACAGAGAACCCGGTATTTCACAACAGGTCAAAACATATTGACATGAGGTACCACTACATCCAAGACTTGGTCTAGAGAAAAACTGTAAAGTTACAGTACATAGCCACGAGTGAGCAGGTAGCTGATATCTTGACCAATCCTCTGACCTTGAGACAGTTTGTGCAGCTGAGAGGCAAGCTTGGTGTGGTTGAGAATGACTCCCTCGCTGAGAGGGGGTGTTAAATTTTGCAGCATCGACAATCATTCTCCAATGAGAGGCCATATGGGCCACCGTAAGGCTAGCCAGGGAGATTTGCAGAATCAACCAGTCTTGTGAGGTATTGACAAAAGCCAGAGGGAATGGACAAAATCTGTGAGTCAAACCAAAAGTCAGGATGAATGAGATGCTATGTGAGTCTAATACAAAATTTAGAGGGAACGTACAACCTATGTGAGCATAGACAGTCTAGTGCAAAAGTCAAGGGGAACATACAACCTCTGTGAGGATAGACAGACTATTGCAAAAGTTAGGGGGAACATACAACCTCTGTGAGCCTAGTCAAACCTTGTGAGCCATGAGAAAAAGTCAAGATATCTAGCAAAAGTTAGGTTGAATGTAAAATTCCTATGAGCTAGAAACAAACAATATTCTTAATATTGTAAATGATGTAATTGTATTGATCTAGTGCGTTGGCACGTGTAAACATTATCCACCATGAAGAGAATTTTGAATTACCTTGTCAAGAGTTGTAACTAAAGTGTAATGTTGAGTTGCAACTAAAGTCTTGAGTCCAGAACTAAAGTGTAATGTTTGTTGAAATTACTAAGATAACTGAGAGGGGGGGTGAATCAGTTGTTACTTTGCTTAAACAATATTAAGTCTATTAAACCATTTTTAATCTTTCATCAAGTGACCATCAATATTATACATCATATGGACAACATAAATAATGAGCATCAATCACACATAAGATATACACAGAGACATATTTTCACGAGGAAACCCATAAAGGGAGAAAACCTCTTCTTCTTTGAAATGATAGGCAGTTTTTTAAGTTCTGTACATCATCTATGTTTGAGCACCAACTCAAAGTGAGGCTACTACCTCTATTTTACAAGATCCAACATGTTGAGAGCACCAACTCTCTGGTTTCTCTATCACCCACTAGAAGGAAGCACCAACTCCCTAAATATTCCAGCACCAACTGGATTTATACAAGCACCAACTTGTATACAGAAAACTCTGTGTTTTCCTGAGCACCACCCTGCCACCCTATTTTCTAGCCACAACTAGATGGAAGACACAACTTCCAATATTCAAGCACCAACTTGAATATCTGAGGACCAAAGTACTCCCTAGCACCACCCTTCCTCCCTTTTTATAAGTAAAATGATTGAATGACCAATAATGCAGGTGTTTCAATTCTTACCACTTCTCTTATGTTCTGCAATTCTTCTATGCTTCTATATGTTCTGCAATTCTTCTCTTCTTCAAGTTTTTCTGCAATTCTGCTCTTTCTTCTATCTATTCAGCACCTGTTACTCATCTCTGAGTTTTATCTCACACTGTGCATGCTGTAATTTTCCCTTTCTTACAATTCAACTCATTTTTCATTCAGAACAACCGAACCACACATAGTCACTATGTATTTATTTTATGCACACCCCCAACTTAAGTTATACCTCGAAATCCTAGGACAACAATGCTTCAGCCACTAAATCACCAACCATCCAAGAACCATGATTCGGTTCTGCTAACTGAATTGTAACTGAACAATTAATTGTAAAGATCAACAGTAGGCCTTTGATTAAATTTCCATTTAACAAGCACCGTTGGATTAAAAATGATGGGTCTCGCGCTTACTCCATATGCCCACTGGTTGTGACCATGAGCCTAATAAAAATGCCTTTCACATTTCACATATCGGCAATATTATGTCAAAGGATCTCAAAATTCCAAGTTGCAATCCCTGAAACTCTGAAAAGGAGCTTAGTTGGACTGGCTCCTTCCCTTCTCGTGAACATGTAACCACATGATGTGACCACTCGCTAACCAAACGAGCACTTCATGATTCACAAATTCAGGAATCCTGTGGTGAAGAGTCTCAACTCTTCATGTTGCGATCACCGAAAAGGAGCTTAGCTCCGCTATCTCTTTCCCCTCACGTGACCATTGGCGGTGACCACAACCTACACCAAAATGCGTTTCACATTTCGCGAACTTATGAACTTCATCGAGCTTGATCAATGGTCGAGATCTCCAATGATCCGATGGTCCAGATATTATCGTGATCTCGCGTTTCAGGATTCTTGTGATGAAGGGTCTCGACACTCCTAGTTGTGATCCCTGAAATGAAGCTTAGCAGTTATCTCCTTCCCTTAAGCCTTCGACGATGTGACCTTTTCTATGACCACGAGCCGAACCTTATCGCGAGTTGCAAGGTTAGAGAATTTCCTTCCTTTAACTTTCTAGTCAGCAAAATGTTTATCCCTCACCACATGTCCCTCTTGGATCAACGGTCAAGATCTTATCATGATTTCGCAACTTCACGAGCCTTCATCACACATGATCAATGATCCACAATCTCCCTTTGATCAATGACTCAGATTAAGTCATGGTTTTGCATTTCGCGATTTCATAGGATAGAGCACCTCCTTTCTTTGATTTTCATGTCAGCGAAATGTCAATCGCTCACCATGTGTCCTCTGCATCCAACGTTCCACAACATACCTCAATCCAAAGGTCTAGATCAATTCTCAGGATTTCGCATATCGCAAGTTCCCACACCATGTTCCGTTGACTCCTTCAATGTGCAGGTCAGCGAAATTCTAGTCACTTGCCACGTGTCCTTCTTGAAGATGGACAGTCCTCCTGCTTTCAAGATTTTGTAGGCCCACTTCATCTTGCACGTAAATATCGTGCTCCTTCTTATGGATCCAACGATGGTCGGTCTTTGGGCTCAGATCTGACGCCTATGATCTATTCTCTCCTACTGCATGCTCCTCCTATATAAATTCAGATCCGATGGTCTTCGAGAATTCTGAATGGGATCCAACAATCATTATTTCTCTTCACTGATGATCTTTCCATTACCATTTCATTATTGTTTTTCTACTCTGATCGTGTTGATCTTCGCCATCAATGAGAAACACGTATACTCTGCCTCTGTCTGAAGACATGCCAACAATGTTGAGTTGCAACTAAAGTCTTGAGTCTAGTTATATCTTAGAACTAAAGTGTAATGTTGAGTTGCAACTAAAGTCTTAAGTCTAGTTCTGAGTTTGAACTAAAGCATGTTAGTCTCAAGTCTAGTTCTAAGTTTGAACTAAAGTATGAAGTTGATTTAAGACTAATGCATGCAATCAGGTTACTATTTTGAGCTTCTCCTCTTCCCCTCTTCAACCTATATAAGAAGAGATAGAGCCCTCTCCTCAACACAATTTTGCAACACAATTTTGAAACAGAGTTTTCATATGTAGGTTGAGGGTGAAGTAATAGAGGAGCACATTAGTGATAAAGAGGCAGCATATCAAAGGTGTATTTCAGCAAGGTATTGTAAGTCTTTGTCAGTTCAGAGTCATCTTGGCAAGCTCTTTGAGAGAAGTACATTCATGGTGGATATTTGTAAGAGATCTTACATTATTAATGCAATAAAGGAATATTGTTTGTTGGGGTTTTTCTCCCTATAAAGGGTTTCCCTAGGGTATATGTGTTGTTGATATGCATGTTTACTTATCTACATAATTATTTCTATTCGATTATGATTTGAAATTGTTGAAGTGTATTAAGCTGGAATCAAAGTATTGAAGAAAATAAAAGAATTAATCCGCATAAATAAGAAATCAAGCTCATAATTTAACAGGGTAGTTGTCTTTTGGACAAACCTTATTGAGGTCCCTAGAATCAACGCAGACAAGAATGGTCCCTTTATTCTTAGTAATTGAAACAATGTTTGAAACCCATTTCGTGAAAGGGATGAGATAGATGAAGCCATACTTCAATAATTTCTCAACTTTTGCCTTAATAGTCATGGTCTTCTTAGGATGGACCGGACGGAGTTTCTATCGAACGGGTTTTACACTTGGGTAGGTTTTGATCTCGTGCACAATGATCAAAGGATTGATCCCTGGTATTTCCTCATAGCTCCAAGAGAATACATCGCAGAATTCTTTAAATAAAGCAATATAAGAAACCACTTCCTCGAGCGAACAATTAACACCGAGATTAATATTTTCCACGACACCTTCCTTGATCAAAATGTCAATAAGAACCGTAGAGGTAATTTTGCCTAAATTCCCTTCAGAAATAGTATCTTGTGTAAGTATGGGTGATTGTGGAAAGTCGACAACATCGGGGGGGAATATAGAGTGTATATATTCCTATATTTCTTCAAGAGGTGGAAGAAAAGAGGATCGATGATGGTTATCATCCCAAGGTACATCATCAATGCTAAGAATTTCCATGATAGATTCGTTAGATGGAAATATTTGAGAAATGTACTCAAAAGTAGATGTCAAGGAATTTAGCCAAGATGGCATCGAGTAGGTGTCGAGTGCCAAGAGATGTTGGTCATCCAAAGAGGAAGAGGCTAATTGAATAGAAACGTATGAAGCCTCGACTGGACTAAGTGGCATGGTGTCACCTATCACATCGAACTCTAGAGGACTAGGTATAATCTAGGGATCAGATGATTCCAAAGACTAATAAGTCGTAGTCGAAATCATATTGACTGTAGCAATATGATGCGCAGTAGGAGGAAGTGGTGCAGGGAAGGTACCCATGAGGGTGGAGTATTTTAACAAGCCTACACCAACCAGGGATGATTTTAGGGGCTAAATTTCGCTCATGGGCTAATTTTCCATGGTTTTTCCCAAAAAACGATTCTCCGTTCTAAAAATGATTCACCCAAATTCTATAGGATAAAATTATTTTACCTTAAAAATTGCCAAAATGTTATACAAACTATATAAAATCCTTATAATTTTGAATACTTTTACAAAAATATCGCCAAACATTTATAGTTGTCATATGGAGGATTAGTAATATTCCCCAAGGTTTCTACATTTTAAAATAAATTTCCATCATTAAAATCATCCCTGACACCAAAACTTTCATACATGATCTTATGATCTCCCAAGAATGGAATATTGTTGGTAGCAGGAATGCGAGCGTCGGGTGTAAAGAAATCTAACTGATCGACAGTGACAATTTTGCCCTGATCAGGAAATTGTACACATCGAAACACCGACGAAGCAACAAAAGTCATAGCATAAAACCAACTTCTTCCAAGTAGCAAGTTGTAATCGAGGGGATCATAGACCACCTCGACATCAACAGTGATGGTTTTGTAGCCCAACTGGATGGACAAGGACTGCAAGAGTCCATGGGGATGAAAACCTCGCCCATCGAATGTGCGCAACATCATTGGGGATTTTTTAAGTGTGGGTGATTTTAAAACTTTCCAACACACTAAAGACATGACACAAGTAGAGTCTCCCTCATCCAAGATAGTTCGGTGAATTTGTTGAATGTGAATAACAACATCAATTTGGAAAGCAAGTTGGTGGGAGAGTTGAGATGTAAAATTGCCTAGATTAAACATAATATTGTTGGACGAATCAGGATAAAAAGTGCCAATAGTAGCCAAGAGTGTTCTACGTTGACTGGGGCAGTGCTGTAGAACTTCTAATGCAGACACAACACACGATACTTGAGCCAAATCTTCAACAATGTTGTAGTTCTGGGTGGCACGTGAACTAGGATTAAAGGTAGATTTAGGGATAGTTCTCTTAGGAGGGCATAAGATAGAGTCGAACGTAGGTTTCTCGATCTAAATTGGTCCAGACGGAGGACTAACGGAGGATGGTGATGGATTCGGTAAATTATCGTTAGTGACCTTTCCTTTGTCAGGTTTAACTGGCATGTCATAGGTCGTAGAGCGGGTGGTTAAATCAATCTCATTAAATAGATAAATATGGGAACTTATCGAAGCTTCATCATGAGAAGGGTGGTTGGAACTACCCCCTGGAGAGGGGGTTTGAGAAACCATAGATTGTTGTTGAGGAAAAGGCTAAGTAAGCACGAAAGGTTGGGAATTCCGTTTAAAACTTTTGGCCACTTCATCGCAATGTGGATAGTATCGAGTGTAGTGATGGTCACCACAAATAAGACATGGGAATTTCGGCTTCTGCTGTGGTTTCTTTTTGGTAGAAGGTGGTGGTTTTTGAGATTTTGGTTGTTCATTGTTATTATTCTTCTTTGGTTTGTTATTTTTCCTCTTCTTACCTCTGGATTGTTGTGAAGGGGAATATTGAACTGCATTCACCTCAAAGATTTGAGTTTGGGGGGAGGTAGAGGAGGGTGTGGTCAAAACGGGAGTGGATGTTGGAGCAGATCAATTTGTCATTCCAGTTGACTGGGAAACAAATTGGGTTTTGACAGAGCTGATAACTCCATCCGTATGTGATGTGGATGATGGTTTAGATGGATCGGTATTTGCACGGGTAGCATTTGGGATTAACTCATACAAAGTACCAGATTGGGAATAAACCAAATCTAAGTATTGAGCCCGAGCAATGGCCTCTTCATCGGTGACTACAACACCCATGGAGACATCATGAGAAATCAGGGGAAACAATGATTTAGTAAACCATTCTGCCAATAAATGGTCAGGAATGACTTATTTGATCAAACTTCGTCGTCGTCTCCATTCATGAATATAATCAAAGATATGAACAGAGTTTTCCTGACAAAGGGAGTTCAAGAGTTTGATACCCATCTCGTATCGAATGGGTAGTTGAAAGTGCGCGAGAAAGGACATGGCAAGGGAGTTGAAATCTTGGAAAGAACCACGTGGAAGTTTGATATACCACTTGGCTGCTGAGCCCATAAGTGTTCGCTGAAAAAGACATAAACAGATAGAATCGTCCATTAAGGAGTTTGATGAACACCATAAATGGAAAGTCATCACATGATTGTTTGGGTCTTCTCCAACTTTACTGTCAAATTTTGGAATATCAGAAGGTAATTTAGCAGGGATGATTGGCCAAAAAGGATAATGCAATATAGGATCATTGGTTAACTGAGACAATTCTAGGAGATCTAGAGTCGAGAGAAATGGTAGTTGTCGGTTAACGTGAGGATGATATTGGCGTGGCATGGGGACACCAGTAGGAATGTAAACTGGGTTAGGGGGGTAATTATATCTAGTAGGTCCTCCTACATTCGATTGTTGTTGACCAATATAACCAGGATTCCATGATGGTTGAGAAACATGTGCATAGGGAGGATAACCTGATGGGTTCTAAGGATTATAAGTCAGTTGATGGGCTTTCCCATAAGGTGGATAGACATTTTTTCCATAAGGAGGATAAGGTTGTTTTTTTCCTTGAGGATGTTTCCCCCCAGGGAATAGTGTATTTCCCAAAAAATGAGCATGCCAAGGATTTGGTGTCACATTATGTCCATACAATGGGTTATGGACTCCAGTCTGAGTTTTCCCCCCAAGCGGAGGTTGTGTCCCCATTTGAGTTTGATTCCAAAATGGAGGTTTCCCCCCAACGTGAGGTTGAGTACCTAGAGGGATATGGAAACCAGAAGTGAATGAATGATCAGAGACTCCAACTGGATTAGATCCACCAAGACCAGTTCCTCTAGACAAAGGTGTAGGGATAGAACCTCCAGGCGTAAACTGGGTAGTGTTGGTAATGGAAGGATTCAAAACTCTGTACCCAAGTGGAACTGACAGATTTGTTCTAAGTGGTGTTCCAATCGGAGCCTGGGACAATGTCACATTTCCAGTGGGGATTGTAGTGACATGCGGGACCATAGTGGAATGGGCCATCTGGATAGTAGGGTTCGAGTGAGAACCAATCAACAATTGGTCTGCAATGGTGATGGCATTACCGGTTGTACCAATAAAGGAATTTAGAGGTACCGTATAACTAACAGACGTCTCGGGAACTTGTGATGCCATGGGTCGATCGAGACTCACCCCTAGGTTACCGTATAGATGATGGACTATCAAAGGGACAGAACCAAAACCAGAGGTTCCAAAAGTATTAGTCGAGGTCCTAAATGATTCACTTTGGAAAAAGGGATCCTCTACTCCATATCCTGCGTGAGGTTTGGTGGGTACCTCAGTCTCCTCAATAACAACAACCTCTCAAGACGAGTTCACCCACAACAGATGCGGCTCTCACTTGATACTCAAATTTGGGTTGATTCGAAAAGATTCCAAAGAATCAGAAATAATTCGGAATTGTTCCAAAGAGTGTGTGCTTCCAACCTCAGAGCCTAGTTCGTTATGAGCCTCAGGAGGGCCTTCTCAAGAGTTGGGTAGAAAAGGTAGATAACCCTCAGGATATTCTGGGGGTAAGCCTTGCATCCTACATGAACGACGAAGTTCGATGTTGCTTGAGCTAAGTAACAAACGAAAAAAGAAATCTATGGCTGACTAACGAAAAGAAACAACATACACTAATCAAATCTAGGTATCAAAAACCAAGCAAACAAAACCTTCTCTTGAAGACCGTACTAGTTGGTGATGAAATCCAACGTCGTGTGATCAAGTCAAGAAGGGGCTAGGATATGAGCAGGTGGAATAGTTACAATGGAAACCTGCTTAACGGAATTACACCTTGGTGCAATATTCCACGCAGTAATTGTGGATTTACCCTCCAAGGAGCCCGAGTGATTTTGACCAACATATGTTCCAGGTACAGTGAGACTTCCCTTCACCATCACCTTGTGTAAGAACCTAAATATTATGGCTACTAAGGACACCAACTCACATTYAGCCTCTAGGCAGGTACATTTGACAGTCCAGTTCGAACATATGGGCAGGATAACAAGTCTGAAATCCTTCGAGARAACTGAGGACAAGTGGATCGATAGAACTCCCGAGGACCCTGAACGGATTCGTAATTCACGAAGCACTGAGACTGAATTGAAAAAGTTGAACCTCAAGAGGAACCATCAATATACAATATGACTACTACAAATGGTTGAACCATGGAGGGATAATCTTCATAACTCTCCCGAACGCGACCTCGTGCGTAACCCCTGTGTGAGAGGGGGATCCCAAAAAGACTATACGAAAATTGGATTTGCTCTGCCTATCGCAAGATGCTAATGTTTGTTTTGAATACTTTGGAGAGTTGTACTCATAGCCTAATCCAAAGTGCTAATCCTAGTCTAATGTTGGTGGAAGATTCTAAAAACAAAAAGTTCTAGATCAATTTTAATTAGCGTTAATTTTGCAGTTTTTCTTTAATCAGGGGTCTATGAAAGTGAAACTTGATGGTATAATGAATCAATTCCCCAAAAATGCATAAGAAATGATAAACATTCTTTTCTTTCAATGAATTCCTATTTAAGGGAAGGATAAAAATGTTATTTTCACTGTCAAACACTAAGATGCAGTATCCTCATGCAATTTTTTCTCAATCAAATCCAATATCATGCTAAAATTTTTCATAAAATTGTTCTAATATCCAAAAACCAATCAGAAAAAATATATCCTTTATTTATGTGTGAATGATAATCAATCTGATGTAAGGCTTCCTATGTCAATCAGAATTTAAGATCAATTATATTTAGACAATCAAAAGAAAACTTTACACGAACAAAGACACACTCTCATTGTGATCAAACAAGAAACACAAAGAAAACCAAAAATCTCAAACAAAAGAGAAATGTTGGAAAACTGACCTCAAAGATCAAATGGAATGGTTCATAGATCTCTGATTTTCCTTAGCATAGCTTTCATTTAGTGATATAGATGAGAAGAAAATAGTGATTTGATTCCAATTCCTCAAAGGAGAAGAGTGACTCAAAGTAAGGAAAAAATGCCAAAAATTTAAACAAAGGGTGATCAATTCTCAGAAACAAAAGTGTTGAAGGCCAAGACAAAGATGTACTGAGGTTGTAAGGACTCCGAGCAAGTGTAAAAAAAAAGAAAATGGACTCGTAGATTAAACTCCTATAGGATTTTAAACAGAAAAGGGGTAGCATCCGGTGTCAAGGGCACCAGAGTGTTGCAACGCTCTGTGTAAGCCTGGCAGGGAGTGCCAGCACTCTGGTAGTAGGGGTAGGGAAGTGATAGCCTCTTAAAATTCAGAAATATGCCTAGAAATCCAAAAACTCAAGCAAACTCATAAATTCAAAGTGTATGGGATGAAGTAAAGAGTCAATCAACACATCCAAGAATCAAAGACACAGTATGAATAAGGTCAAAAATATGAGCAAAGGCTAAAACAAGATCTAGGAAACCAAAACTGAAAGCTTCACTTCACCAGTGGATTTGCCAATTTCTGTTATAGGAGAATCCCCCTGTGAACAAGTGGATTCCCTATTAGGATCTAGACTCCTAATACTAGGATAGAAAGGGTGCTAACGTTGGTCATTGACATCCTTTTAAATCTAGTTAAACTAAAGTATAGAGAAGAGGAATAAAGGAGTACCTTTTAAATGACGTTCTTCCTCGCAGTTCGAGCTAAGATTTGATCCCTAAGATCCTCAATAAGTCCTGCAAACAAAAAAAGACAGAAAAAACTTCCTATTCTACTAAGATTAGCTTGAAACCAGATCTATCTAATAGAGACAAGTTCATGTAGAACAAACACAACCTTGAAAGAAACAGGCCAAGCACATATGTATATTGATGAGAACAACAGAGAATGCTTATAGTCCTTTGATGAAGGTGCAGCAACATCTTCCAACTATCCTTGTCCAACCCTTTTCTCAAGTAATCCACATAAAATGAGAATGCTTCAATGATAAATCTCCCTTATGAGATCATAAGTTTGATACCTTCAATGTCTCCCCTTTTCACCATGAAGAGGCCTCCTTATATAGCCTTGGAGAGGCCTAACCACTTAATATATTCTTGGGATAAGTTGAGGATTCTTCTCCTTTAGTTGTGGATCTTCCCTAAGATCGAGCCTTGACCTCAGATCCGAATCCAACCAACTCTAGATATGAAGGTATTCTTCCCTGAATTTTCTCAACAATCCAAACATTTTCTCAAAAAATGCTAGCGCTCCCTCAGAATGGGGAATAGATCATTGGAACGCTCCCCCAAAAGAGGTCACAGAGCGTTGGCACTCCCTGATAGTGTATAGGGGAGCATTGCCTTCCAAAATTGATTTTTTAGTGGTTGTTTCCATGGAAAAAGACTTGTACTCTCTATCAAATGATTTCTCCTCTTCAAAACCAATCTTTTGAGGTGTCTTTTGAGTGTTCTTGATAATGTCTTCTGACACACGACATAGGCAAGATGACAGTATGATTTTTCGACACTTGCGGCCAAAATGCGACACTAGGCCATCATAATAATGAGTAATTTTGATGTGTAACAGATGGTGATTTTGTTGAGGGTGTGAAAGTCATGACACATGTGCCAAGATCCTTATTTATTAAGTACCATGACTACAGGATAATAATAATGGCTAGTACTAGGNCAATCTTTTGAGGTGTCTTTTGAGTGTTCTTGATAATGTCTTCTGAGACACGACATAGGCAAGATGACAGTATGATTTTTCGACACTTGCGGCCAAAATGCGACACTAGGCCATCATAATAATGAGTAATTTTGATGTGTAACAGATGGTGATTTTGTTGAGGGTGTGAAAGTCATGACACATGCGCCAAGATCCTTATTTATTAAGTACCATGACTACAGGATAATAATAATGGCTAGTACTAGGACAAATAACACCTACAGAGAGAAATTCTTGAACAATTTTCTCGATTGCATTTTTCTGGGAAAAGGGATGACTATAGGGAAAAACATAGGGAGGAAGGTTTTTGGGTATGAGGGAATTGGAATGATAATGAACACCATGGGAAGGAGGAAGTCCCTGGGGAGTGGAAAAAACAGCTTGAGGTTTGGAGAGCATGGATTGGAGGTCAGGAGGCACAAAGGGTGTCTCAGTGGCTTGAATGGAATGGAGTTGTGCAATAATGTCAGAATGACATTTTTTGAAGAGTGTTTCCATGCAATGGGAACTGATGATCTCAAGGGAAACTGCTATGATTCCTTGGAACTTATACTATTGGCCCTCTTGGTTGAATTGCATGGTTAATTCCTTAAAATCCATGAGAATGGGGCCTAGATTCCTCAACCATTCGGCCCCCAGTACAATGTCACAATCACCCATGTCGAAAGAAAACATATGAGATTTCATGTGGTACTGACCAATTTGGAGACACAAATTTTCACAAAGCCCCCTACATTTCATGGACCCTCCATTGGCAATCATGATTTGAAAGTTGTTGACTGCTCGGATATAGAAATTTGTTTCTTGGGTAATGCGGCAATGAATAAAATTATAGGTGATGCCACTATCAATGAGGATGATAACCTTTCGATGCTTAATTTAACCAATGAGATTGAGGGTTTGGGGACCATAGAAACCAGTGAGAACATTCATGGAAATGACTATTTCGGCTTCTAGGGGGTATGAGGGTGGATTCAGGTCAGTGGGTTCAGGTGACTCTGCCACAAGGGGAGCCTCGACCACTTTGTCAGAAACATCCTCAAAGATGCCATAAAAATATTTTTTTTCGTACACTTAAGCCTAGGAAAATATTTTTCATCACAATTATAAAAGGTTCCCTTGAGTTGGGGTTCAACCATTTATGCTTGGGTCAATTTTTGGATATTTACTAGAGTGGGAGGAGGAGTGGGAGTGACTGGTTTAGGGCGAAAAATAAAGGATGGTTTTCAGGTTAGATAAGAGGTCGTCTGGTGTGCTTCCTTAGCTCTTTTAGTATATTCCATCCAACTCTAGGGTGATCCATGAGAACGTGGTCACGGATCTCATCTTTGAGTCCACTAATAAATCATTCTCGGAAAAAAGCATCAAACATGCCCTCTGTGTGAAAATCCAATCGCTCAAAATTAGCTATAAAGTATTCCACTATGCCAGATTGTTCCAACTTTTTCAAATGGCCTAAATGGTGAATGTTAGTGTCAAAGATTTCATAAGACTCAGCAACGAATTGTGTCCAAGACACATACCCTTGGTGGGCATTTTTTCTCCATTGCCACCATTGCCAACGTTGTTGATATAGATGGAGAACACCATACCAGAGTTTGGACAACTCATCTGTAATGTCCTACAAGGAGAAATAAGGTTCCATTTGAGTTACCTAGCGAGTGGGATATAGCCATCAAATATTTTCACATCCACACTTGGAAGGCATAGGTCACGCTGAAAGTGATGGCCTGAAAAGTCTAGGCATTGTCCCATGTGGCCACCAAAAATTCCAATTGTGCATGCCATGTGTCAGCCTCTAGGTGGTGCCATGTTGACATGCTAACATCAACATGACATCATGTTGGAATAACCCCTGCATGGTTGACTATTGATGTCACATGTACGGATGTTGATGTCAGTGTTGACTTTAACTAGGGTTGACCACAATTTTGATTGGTCATATATTATTCATTCAGAATCCATTTGATGTGCCATTCACATTGTTGGAAAGGTTGTGACAAGCTCTTTGACTTGATGCTATTTTTGCTGAGATTTGAGGACTTTGCATTTTTTTCCTTTCAGATCCTCSTGGATCACAGGAGTTTCCCCAGTGTCCTGTTGGCATGTTTTACAGACAGTGTATGCTTATCATTGATGGCAAGTACAACAACGATGATGGCTTGACAAGATGAGAGTATGAATCGACAAAAAAATAGGAACAAAGTAAGTTCAGGAGGATTTAGCACAGAGTCGGACGCAGTAYGAAGGTATGCTTGTTCATTTGATGGAAAACAAGCAGGCAAGGAAGACCAGTAGCACAATGATGATTGAATAGMAAGATCGAAGTTTTGGTCAAACTTCATTTYGGAGTTTTTGACTACCGGGATTTCGGATACTGGGAGATGGAGAAGTCAGAGACTCTCAACATCAGGAGTCTCGAAATGCTGAAATGAAAAAACCCAAAAAGGCGCATCACTCAGAATGTTGAATATCGAGATTTCGATTACCGAGAGATGGAGCGACAAGGATCCTTCATCATCAAGAGTCCCGAAGTGCCGAAAATAAAAATGCCAAAATTCAAGAAGCAGGCACATCATACCAGGATTTCGGTTACCAAGAAATGGAGAAGTCATAGACTCTCATCATCTTGAGTCCCGAAGTGTCAAAATACAAAATCTTGAAACAAACACATCAACAAACCACGTCAGCTAAGGACATGTTGCACAACCAGGGAATGACAAGTGTCAAGCTGATTCAACATTTTGGGCACATGTAAGTCACAAATCAGAGTGACACATGGCATCTATTCAACACATGTCAACCCACATATGACGTCAGCAGGTTTATATCACATCGAAACTTTCTATTTCGTCGTTTTACATAGCAAGAAAAATCTCCACCATCACGATGTCTCGAACTCCGAAATGATGAAAGGGACCATTGTGAGACTCGAAAAACTTGAAGGGAAAAACACCGAAATCCCATCAACTGTGCATCTCAGTGGGTTATGTGAACCTTCTGATCACTTCAGAGATTTTTTGATCATGAATTTGATAATGTTGGAGTCACGATAACGCGAAAGGGAAAAACGCCGAAATTGTGAAACTCAAAGTCACAGAATGATAAAGACTCCATATCGGAGTTTCAGAGACTGGGAGTTGGAGGATTCAAGAGTGAAGACTCAACATCTTAGGAGTCCAAAAATCATGAAACCCAAAGTCATGAAATGTCAGTTCACCGAAAAGAGAAACTCGGGAGTATGAACCTTTGTTTCGACTCCATTTCGGAGTATCAGATACTGGAACTTGGAGGTGTCAAGAACACTTTACCACAGAAACACTGAAATACTGAAATGCGAATTTGTGATTTATAGTTTTGAACTAGTCGATGGTCACCGCCTATGGTCAAGCAGGGGAAGGAGCTAGTATAGACAAGATCCTTTTTGGAGTTTCGGGGATCAGGACATGGAGCGTAAAAAATCTTTACCCCGAGGATCCCAAAATACCAAAATGTGAATTGGCGAAATAAACGCAAGATCACATGAATTCAATCCAACGATGCAGGGGATTTTGGGCACGATCGGAGGGCTAATGTTGCTCCTTGCATTCTAACTGCTGGAAACCATTGATGGTCTCTGAAAAAGGATTTGAAGAGACCTTTGTGTGATTTCCATAGGAGATGAAGGGTCTCCAAGATTCTTCCAGTGAATGAAGACGATTCTTAGAGGGACTGACAAGTGGATGAGCATTGAAGTTTGTAACTAAAGCAGAAAGTATAAGCTCAACTATGCCAGAGAAGACAAAGAGTCTTGACTGCCAGAGAGGCTGAGGAATCTTAGCATGACATCTAGTGATGTTGAACGTGTGGGCAAACCGCCAGAGAAGCTGAAGGGTTACCATGATGATCAGACAGAGAACTCGAGATGTGGAAGAGATTAACGTGGTGTGAGAAGGTAGAGGCATGGTGTACATTTCATGCACAAGGTGCACAGAAGCTATAAGTACACGATATAGAGAAGTGATGAGGTTGTTGTTGTTGAGGTGAAGTAATGCATGTGTGAAGAAGTAAATGTGTGGTGCAACAGCTGAAACGTACAGGAAACAAAAGGTGCATTGAATGGGAATGGCATGTAGATAACAAAAGGCATAAGAATAGAATGGGTAGTGGATGCATACAGGAAGACAGTGAGGCAGACATAGCAGCAAAAATCTTGCAGAACAGTGATGAGACTGGTAAGCTATTGTTAAACATTATATCACTGTCATAAGTTTCAGTAAAAAATATTCATAATCTAGGGTGCTAGGGAGGTGCTAGGGAGGACTGGTGTCCTCAGAGAACACAGGGAGTTGTAGCTTCCTTCTAGTTGGTGCTAGAGAAACCAGGGAGTTGGTGCTTCCTTCTAGTGGGTGCTAGAGAAAACAGAGAGTTAGTTCTCTCAGCAAGTTGCACCTTGCAAAAACAGAGGTTGTACCCTCACAATGAGTTGGTGCTCATATGTATGATAATGTAAATAATGTAAATAATACTTATCATTTAAAGAAGAAGAGGTGTTTACCCTATATGGGTTTCCTCGAGAAATATTTGTCCCTGTGTTTCTCATATATGTGACTGATGCTGAATGTGCCATTGTTTATTTCTCTGCATTATTGTGATCATCCTTGAGTGCCTTGTAAATACCTTAAAAGAATCATAATTGTTTAAGCACGGTAACAACTCATTCACCCCCCCACCCCCTCTCATTTGTTCAACAATTGGTATCAAAGTCATCCCCTTTTATCTAAAGGTAGATCCTAGAGCTTAAACATGTCAAGCCATGAAGGAAATTCAACCAATAAGGCCCCACTGTTCAATGGAACAAACTTTGCCTTCTGGAAAGTTAGAATGAGAACCTACATAATGGATTTAGGTGCAGATGTCTGGGATGTGGTAGACACTGGTTATGTAAAGCCATTTGTACTAGCTAATAAGGATGACAAGCTAGAATTTAGCTTCAATGCTAAGGCTATGAATGCTATCTTGAGTGGGCTTACAGAAGCAGAATTCGTGAAAGTTATGCACCTAGGAACTGCCAAAGAAATGTGGGACAAAGTCATTAGCAGTTATGAAGGTAATGAAAAGGTAAAGGATGCCAAGCTTCAAACCTACATAATACAGTTTGAACAGTTGAAGATGAAGGAAGATGAAACTGTTGGAAAATACTTTCTGAGAGTAGAAGACATGGTAAATGCAATGAAGGCACTTGGTGAAACAATTGAGGAACCTTCTTTAGTTCAAAAAATCTTGAGATCTCTCCCAGATAGGTTCAACCCAAAGGTCTCTGCTATAGAAGAACTTAATGATCTAAAAACCTTGGAGTTTGATCAACTACTAGGAACATTGACTGCATATGAAATGAGAATAGTTAAAGATAAACCCACCTCTAGAGAAGCATCATTCAAGGAAGACAAGAATGAGGATTCTGAGCCCGATGAAATTGAACCAAAATTTGTGAAGAGACTAAAGAAGGGATCAGGAAAATACAAAGATAAATTGCCTTTCAAATGCTTCAACTATGGTAGGATAGGTCATTTTGCAAATAAATGTCCCCATAAAGGAAAGGATCAGACTTGTGATGATGAGGAGAAGTACAAACACAAAAATTTATTTAAAAAGAATAACTTTAAGAAGAAAAGTCTTTGTGTAAACAATGATGATGATCCTTCAGATGATGAAGACAATGATTCATCTATTGAAGATAAACTAAATGAATTCATACTTATGGCCAAAAAGGACTATGATAATAACAACACAGGGAGTGATGTTAATGAAGAATAAGTTGTGGTTGACATGGAAGGAGAAATGATCAGTGCATTGGAAGAGATTGACAGACTAAGAATCAAGAACAGAAAGCAAAGACAATTGCTGATACAGTTCGAGAAAAATGGTAATGAACCTGATAAATACCTTGTCCTACTAAAAGTAGAATTGGAAGAGGCAAAGAAAATCGAAGACATTTTGAAACAACAACTATCAAAAAATAAGGCAAGATGTGAAGCATTAGAACAAGAAGTAGTGAAAACTAGGAAAGAGATGGAGAAATTTCAATCCTTGTACAATCAAAATCTGTCAAGTATCAAAGCCTCAGAAGGATTAGCCACCATTCTGAATCAGCAAAGGAATCCAAAGATGAAAAATGGTTTGGGTTATGAAGAGGGATCAAGCAGTGGTAAGCCAGGAAATGAAGAACCCATCAAGTTTGTCAAAAGTACAACCAATGACAACAACAAACCTGCAGAAACAAAGGAAGACAATTAGCCGCCCAGGACGAGTAAAGAAAAAGCTATCAGGACTGAATCTGTAGAACAAAGAAAGAATGCACTCTCTGCTGAAAGATGTCATCAGCAAGGAAGAAATCGATTTGCTCAAAGAAGACAACCATTTTCCAGGTACAAAGAATTTTTCTATGGCTATTGTTTCTATTGTTCTAACTTTGGTCACAAAGGTGTAAATTGTTCCTTAAGACTTAGACATGAGCAGTTAAGATTTCAAAGGAATAAATACTTGCCACAACAAAGAATGATGCAGCCAAGTAACAAACCTTCACAGATTTCCAATTGCCAAATTAAGTCCAGGGACATGCAACTAAAGAGGTCAAGAAATAATCAACAGTCAATGAGTAGACAAAGTTGCACCAATAAGTTTGAC
>JASDQU010735630.1:22152-46696 GCA_032191745.1 Picea mariana | reverse complement strand
TTAAAAGGTTTGAAAGGGATTCTTTCGATTGATAATTTATCTCTTTTTCATCCTCGCGAGACTAACATTACAAAAAAGGACAACACTGGAGTCATCTTTAAGTCATTTTCAGACTCTCTATATATGAATAACCACTGAGTTTACCTTCTCTGGACTTGTTAAAAAATCATACATTGAAGGGCCCATACGGGATTGAAACCTTACTTCTTCCAGTTCATTAAACAAAGGAAGAGGGACTTACCGAAGGTGAGTTATATCAAGCATGTGTTACCCTTCCTGAGATCACTAAATCAAAAATAGGTACTTGTCTATCTGGATGGGGGAAAAAATTGAAAGAAGCAAGCCAAGCAGTTTTTGAGAACATTACCAGTAACCCTTATAGTGTCCCTTGAACACGACACTTTATATTTGCACGCATTTTAATTTGATGAACCTTTGCACTAAACCAATCCTCTGAGTTTTCTTACTCCTTTGGGTCACTCGACGAAAGTAACCGTATCAATTGCATCATCCTGTTTTGGTCCATGTCATGTTTTTGCTATTGTGCCTAAATGTTCAAGGGAAGTATCTGCCTCAAGAGTCAACCATCACAAATTTCCTGTTTCAATACCCGTGTCAGTCCATGCTCTTTTGATCCATCAACTACATCTTTGTGTTAGTTTTGTGTCATTGATTGGGGATACATCAGGGCCCTCCTTCGACGAGTGTGTTCCTGTCGAATTCAACACATTATCTAGGAACTAGGCTTAAAAACCAGTTAGTACCTTGGGACCTGCATGCCTTAATGGAAGGCCTCCTCACATCTAACGGTGGGTTTACATCATTGACCTCTGATCGGATGATTCCACGGATGTTAGACTTCATCTCATCCATTCACATTCATTGGAATGTACTAGAGTACCTTGGGAATCATTGACATCAATGGTGATTTCCCTCGTGTTTGTTAACGATCTACCTCATTGACCGATAATCAAGTGGTTTCTGCCATGTTCAAGATCAGGAAATCTATTCACATGGTTATATTCATACTACATCAGGATCGGTAAGAAGACCCTTGGTTGAGTCATCACTCTTATTTGTACTTTTCCCAGGTTGCAACATAGTTTCTTTTGAACGTTGACACATATACTATTACATAGGTCCACTTTGTATTGGTTGTGGCTATGTATTGTCCTCTCATATATCCACTGTGTATTCTTTGTGACTATGATCGGTTCAGGTCATAGGAGTATAGATCCACATTGTATCTTCAGTGGCTATACCTTTTTGTTAATATAATTATGGATCTGCAGTGTATTTTATGGAGGCCATACCTTGAAAGTCTTTATCACTCATGCATAGGTATGCCTGCCTTGGTTTGAAACATGTCATAATATTTGTTTGATGGTTGTGTGCAACTTCTTCCAGGTTTCTCTAAGTCCATACCCTTGCTCGAAAAAGTCTACAAAGTACTTCAGTCATCAGTTCCTGTCTTCTGACTTTGCACTTTGGGGGGCAATCTGTTACACATCAAATTTACTCATTAGGATGATGGCCTAGTGTCGCAAAATCATACTGTCATCTTGACTATGTCGTGTGTTGAATGAAATTATCAAGAACACTCAAAAGACTGGTTTTGAAGAGGAGAAATCATTTGACAGAGAGTACAAGCCTTTTGCCATGGAAACAACCACTAAAAAATCAATTTTGGAAGGTAGCGCTCCCCTATACACTGTCAGGGAGTGCCAATGCTCTGTGACCTCTTTTGGGGGAGCGTTCCAACACTCTGTGCCCCATTCTGAGGGAGCATTGGCCTTTTTTGAGAGAATTTTTGGATTGTTGAGAAAAATCAAGGAAGAATCCCTTCATATTTGGAGTTGGTTGGATTTGGATTTGACGTAAAGGCTTGATCTTAGGGAAGAGCCACAACTAAAGGAGAAGAATCCTCAACTTATCCCAAGAATCTATTAAGTGGTTAGGCCTCTCCAAGCCTATATAAGGAGGCCTCTTCATGGTGAAAAGGGGAGACATTGAAGGTATCAAACTTATGATCTCATAAGGGAGATTTATCATTGAAGCATTATCATTTTATGTGGATTACTTGAGCAAAGGGTTGGACAAGAAGAGATGGAATAGGTTGTTGCACCTTCATTAAAGGACTGTAATAATTCTCTGTTGTTCTCATCAATATACATATGTGCTTGGCTTGTTTCTTTCAAGGTTGTGTTTGTTCTACATGAACTTGTCTCTATTAGATAGATCTGGTTTCAAGCTAATCTTAGTAGAATAGGAAGTTTGTTCTGTCTTTATTTGTTTGCAGGACTTATCAAGGAGCTTAGAGATCAAAGCTCAGCTCAGACTTTGTGAGGATGAACATCATTTAAAAGGTACTCCTTTCTTCCTCTTCTCTATACATTAGTTTAACTATATTTAAAAGGATGTCGGTGACCAATGTTATCACCCTTTCTGTCTTAGTATTAGGAGTCTAGAGCCCAAGAGGAAATCTACTTGTTCGTAGGGGGATTCTCCTGTAACACCATCAAAGAAAAATGTATCATTCCTATCATTGATGATCTCTTGGATGAATTAAGTGGTGACCAGTTCTTTACTAAACTTGATCTTCATTTTGGCTACCACCAAATATGTATGAATGAGGAAGACATTCCTAAGACCACATTTTGAACTCATGAGAGCCACTATGAGTTCTTGGTCATGCCCTTTGGATTTTTTAATTCTCCCTCCACTTTCCAAAGCCTCATGAATCATGTCTTCTATCCTTTTCTCCATCATTTTGTCTTAGTTTTCTTTGATGATATTCTCATCTATAGTAAAACCTGGACAAACCATCTTTCTCATGTGGATTGAGTTATTCAACTACTCTCTCACCATCAAATTTTCCAAAAACAATCCAAATTTTATTTTGGAGCCTCGGAAGTCAAGTACTTGGGTCATATTGTTGGCAAGGTGGGTGTCAGGGTTGATCCTAAGAAGATCAAAGCTATGTAGGATTGGCCTTGCCCTAAGACTCTCAAATCTTGCGTGGTGTTTTGGGTTTAACATGATATTATCGCAAGTTTGTTAATAATTATGGAAATATTGTGATGCCTCACACTGCTCTCCTTAAAAAGGATTCTTTCACTTAGACTCTAGCAACTAATCATTCATTTCAATCCTTGAAGGTGTCTATCTGCACCACTCCAGTCTTGTCCCTTCTTGAATTCAAAAAGGCCTTTGTTCTAGAATGTGATGCTTCTAGGATAGGAATTGGAGAATTCCTTATGCAAGAAGGTCGGCCTTTGGACTATAACAACAAAAAAATGTTAGAGCAACATTTGGGCCAATCAATATATGAAAAGGAAATTTTGGCTATTCTGCATGCAATGGATCTCTAGTGCCCTTATCTATTGGGGAAATGATTCCAAATTAAGACAGAGCATTAGAGTCTCAAGAATATTCTGGAGCAATGTATTTCATCACCAGAGAAACAAAAAAGAGTGACTAATATATTTGGATATGATTATGAGACCATTTACAAGAAAGGAAAAGACAATGTGGTTGTTGATGCTCTTTCAAGAAAATATGAAGATGAAGGGTCCCTTTTTTTCCTCTCCTTCATTGTACCAAATTGGATCCAATATGTTCACTAGGAATGTCTGCAACATCCCAAACTTTTGAGTCTGATCCAACAATTGCAAGCCAATACTCCAGTTTCCCCAGGGTACTCTTAGCACAATGATGAGATTCTCTACAAAATTCATATGTATTTAAGTAAACAATCACAACTTAAATCCATGGTGCTTTCTAAGCTTCATGCTACACCCATAGCTGGGCACTTAGGGTATACCAAAACCTATGACAGGGTTGAATGTTCTTTTTTCTGGGATGGTATGAAACAGGATGTTCACACTTTTTTGGAGGAATGTGATGTATGTCAACAAAACAAGGGAGAAACAATCAAATTCCTAGGCACAATACAACCATTTCCAATCCCACCCTCTATTTGGAGGGATATCTCTATGAATTTCATTGTTGTCTTACCTAAATATGGAAATAAGTTAGTCATCATGGTGGTAGTTGATCATCTTTCCAAGTATTCTCATTTATGTGCTCTTCAACACCCATTCACTACCTCCATTGTGGATCAAATTTTCATGGATCATATCTTTAAGCTTCATGGCATGCCTCATTCTGTTTTTTTTGTCAGAGATCCCACTTTCACCAACAATTTTTGGCAAGAACTGTTCAGGTTACAAGGCACACAATTGCATCTCAACACTGCCTATCTTCCCTAGATTGATGGTCAAACTGAAGTTGTCAACAAGTGTTTGGAAACATATTTGAGGTGTTTTGCATCTAAATGGAAAAATCAGTGGGCTCAATGGTTACCCCTAGCTGAATAGTGGTACAAGACTTCTTACCATACAACTACTTGCATGACTCCTTTTGAAGCAGTATATGGAAAAAATCCACCTTCAATTCTATCATACACCCAATCACTGCTTCCACTATGCCTCAAATTTCCATGGATCATACCTTCAAGCTTCATGTCATGCCTCATTCTATTATTTCTATCAGAGATCCCACTTTCACCAACAATTTTTGACAAGAATTGTTCAGGTTACAAGGCACACAATTTCATCTCAACACCACCTATCATCCCCAAACTGATGGTCAAATTGAATTTGTCAACAAGTGTTTGGAAACATATTTTAGGTGTTTTGCATCTAAACAGAAAAATCAGTGGGCTCAATGGTTAGCCCTATATGAATGGTGGTACAACACTTCATACCATACAACTACTCGCATGATGCTTTTTGAAGAAGTATATGGACAAAATCCACCTCTAGTTCTATCATACATGCCCGATGTCTCAAAGGTCCAAGTGGTTGACCAAACTCTTATAGTTCGAGAGGCTATTCTTTGTACCCTTAAAGATAATTTGGTCATGGATAAGAATCAAATGAAGAAACAAGAAGATCAAGGTTGATTAGAACGCCAATTTGTGGAATGGGACCGGGTGTTTCTTCGAATCCAACCCAATAAGAAGAATTCACTCAAGGCTAACCATTGTCAAAAAATGGTACCCAAATTTTATGGTCCTTATACAATTCTCAAGTGATTGGGATATGTGGCCTATCAGTTATATTTGGTCATTGATTCTAAGATCCATCCTATTTTTCATGTCTCTTGCTTAAAGAAGGTGATTGGAACTAAGTGCCAAAATCAAACTAGTCTTCCCAAGTTGGTTGAAGAAGGCTCCATTTGGTTGAAACCACAAGAAGTCTTGGACCAGCATGATAATTGTCTCCATCAGTGCACCATCAAGGAAGTTTTAGTATAGTGGAAATATACAACTCTAGTCGATGCCACCTGGGAGCCAACTACCATTCTACAACAATTTCCTCATCTCAAGTCTTAAGGACAAGGTTGTTTTTTAGGGGTGGGGGAATGTTAGGGACATAACCCCCCTAACCCCTCACATAGGTAGAATACTATATTTTACATGTAATATATACCAATATTAATAAGGCCTATTAATAAGGAAGAATAAGTCAAATGTAAGAAGACTTAAAAGAAGCTTCTGCTTCTAGAAGATCTTCCTCTAGATTGTTCTTTTGATAGATAGATTTAGTATAAATAGGAGTCAAGGGCATGAGACATATTGTATTGAGAATTATTGTAATAGATCTTTGCTCTGATGGAGGTTTCTCCCTCGAAAATTCAAGTGAACATTGTTTCCTATTAATAAAGGTATTATTTTGCTACTGTGGTTTTTTCTATTGTGTTTCTATGTTGTTATTCTCTGCAATATTTCTATTTTCAACTATTATAATAGATCAGGTACCTTACAATAAACATAATGGTAAACTCCTTTATTCATGGTTTGAATTTACTTATGCGTTGAAAAAGAAATTTTATCCATTGGGTCATGTTCAAAAAGCCATGATGGAATAGAAAAATTTAAGACACGGTAAAGGTTAGAGTGTTCAGAGTTTCATAGAGGATTTTAGGAAATAGGCACTTGCATTGAATATTACTTTATATTCTCATAAAAATTTGATGAAGTATATTGGTGCACTTCACACTTACATTTGCCATACATTGTTTTTTTTTAATCCCACAAACTTAGAAGAGGTGTGTGTGGAAGCAAATAACATTGAAAGTAGGGGGAAGAATGTCCAAGAATACCACAAGCATTCAAAAAATAATTTCAAAAGGAAAGGAAAATGAAAGGATAAGAGGACAACTACAACAAAGAAAAAGGGAGAAAAATCGTCTTGCACTCATTTCCAAAAAGATGGGCACGATGATGAGCATTGTTGGAAGTTTCATCCGAAGTTAAGACCAAAGAAATTTGGTGGAAAAAGGAAGCATAAAATTGTTGCTACAATGCAACAAGACCTAGGTTCTAATTCATGTGATGAAGATAAAATCACAACAATTGGAGTACAAGGTGAATTTTCTTTACATGCTAGTTCAGGTTCTACAATTCCATATCTTGAAAATGATAAAAGAAGAAGTGAATTATTCCACATAAGAGTAGTGACAAAGAAAACCAAACTGGAAACTCTATTTGATTCGAGCTCACAAGTTAACTTGATATCATAAGAGATTATGAATAAATTGGGACTAACCACAAGACATAACTAGAAACCTTACCCTCTTAGTTAGGTACATGACAATGCAAAACTTCAGGTTACTAGATAGTATATATTGAGGTTTTCTATAGCTTATAAGTTGATAGATGAGGTTGATTTGGATGTGGTTCCTTTGGATATCTGTGGTATTGTACTAGGGAGTCCTTATCTTTATGACAAAAAGGTTATCTTATTCCAGAAAGAAAACAAATACCATCTCACAAAAGATGGAATGGAATATATTATTAGAGCTCATAGCATGGAAGCTAACCCATCACTTAATAGTGCAGGTCAAATTAAGAGAGCCATAAATACTTGCAAGAACCTCGTGCTTACAATTGTAAAAAAAAATGACCTTGATAAATCTAATGCTCTCGATCCTTTTGATCCCTTACATAAAAATGAAATTATTGAGTTGAGACAGGTATTTTAGTGGGAAGGAAAACAGAAAAATGCCTTCGACAATTTGGGAGAAACGATCACCATCACACCAATGCTAGCTTTACCTGACCTTCCACAACCATTCAAGGTTGAGACCAGTGCATATTCCATGAGAGCAGATATGCTTTTTAGACCTTCTAGTTTTGGATATTGTTGGCCCTCGACCAAGTTTTGAGGGAACATTGGTCGGGTTTGACCACTTTTGTACTTCGACAGGGTGGTCGAAGATGGAGCGCCCAGGCGAAGCTGAGATCACGGGATCTCACTTATTCTCTGGAACCAGGAAGGGGTTCATTAGGGTTTTAGGATTTTGGCCCATGGGTTTACCCATGATTAGGCCTTGTTGTAAGGCATGTAAAAGTATATATAGGAAGGAATGTAATGTAGAAGGGGGGTGTGCTTAGTGTAAGCAATGTAGTATGTATCTAAGTGCATAAGTGGCTAAGTGCAAGAGGCAAGTAGTTATGAGTTTCTTTGTGCAAAAGAACATGTATGTAAGGATTTGTGCTTGAGAGAGAAGTTGGCTCTGTGCCTTGACCTGATTTTGGGAAGGTGGACTTGGCGCTTAATGCACAGATCACCTGTCCAGTGCAAAGCTTGGCTCTGTGGCTTAGTGTACATGAGTAGATGGATGTAAGAGATTGAAGACTAATAAAGAAGAAAAAGGTGTTGGTGGATGTAGCCCCAAACTAGAGTGAACCACGCAAATCTTGTGTTGATGGTTTTCTTTGTGTTGTAATTTTTATGCTTTGAATTTGCTTAGTGCATTGAATGTTATGAATGATAGATAGATCCATGAATGTTTAATTCTTTGTATATGTTGAATGTGCTAGATCCAACTTATGATGTTAAGTGCGATGTGTATTTTGTCATTATTACTACGCTGAACTGTACTTAGGGTTTGATCTGTGATGTGAATGAATTAATATATATTGTTCCTAAGTACCCTGCGAAGTGTTATAATCAAAGATCTACATCCCAGCCTGGTTACAGACACCTGAGTCCTGTAACCCCGCCTGTTTCTACCTCGGGTGAGACTTCACCTGCTTCGCAGATGTTTCTGAAAGGGCCAATAGTTAGGGTTTTGTTGGTGCATTGTCAAAGCGTTTAACCCTGGGTCTGTCCCTGTGCCAACAAATGGTTCCATTGTCGGGACCTGAAACTGTGATTGTTGGGAACTGAAGTAAAAGAAAAGAGAATATTTGTGCGTAGATCTACTGTTGTAGTGTGCAATATTCTACTTGACTTGCGAAGCTCTTTGCTAAGAAAGAAACCCGATCTGAAGAAAAGAGGTAAAGATTTGTTCTTGGATAGAGTAAGATAAGTGGAAATTTTTGTTTCGAAAGAATGAATCTAGGTATGTTTGATAGATTATGTCCTAGTATGAAAGATGGGGTACATTTAGAAGAAAGAGTTGATCTAAATAAGTTTGATATAAATAAAGAAAGATATTTTATTCCCATGCATAGAAAGAATTTTTGGACTAATGAATGGATGCAGGAACCTAGAAAGAATTTTTGCATATTGCAGGTCCAACACTGTGATCCTAGTGAGCAGTATAGGAGAAGTTGGGGAAATTATAAGAGAAAGAGAGGATTTCAATTATGTTATAACTGCATAAGACCGAGACATATTTCTAAGGAATTCCATGGTATATGTCCTATTTGTCTTTGTTGTAAAATTGTTGGTCATGAGGTTGAGGATTGCCCAAAGTTCATTGCTAAAGTTGAAAGAATGAACATGAGTCAAGAGAATGAGAGAATGTTAGAATATCATCAAGAGAAAGAATCAGAGAAAATTCAGATTGCATTAGAACAGTTGAAATAAATGATGAATGATCACAAAGATGTTAGTTTACCGGAAATAATGAAAGTAAAACAACGCATAGATACAAGAATAAGAGACTTCAACATAAACTGTGTCCTGGATGAGGAGACAAAAGTGAATATTATGACAGAAAGCACTTGGAAAATCATGGGAAATCCTACTGTGGTGCCTTCATTGGGAAGAATAGGTTTATTTAAAGGAAATATGATAACCCTGTGTGGAAGAGTTACTAGTGTACATGTTATCATCCATGGAACACCGACAAAAGAATAATTTGAAGTTATTAAGTTTGTTGAGAACAACACCCCATTCCCTCTTTTGTTAGGAAAGAATTGGATTGAGAAAGATCATATCAGAAGGAAATTAGAGGAAGAAGCTACAAAAAACAAAAATCAAGAACTAAGGGATCTCATAGCTAAAAAAATGGATTGACAAATAGAAGAATGAGAAGTTGAGTCGAAGCAACAAAAGACTAGAGAATTAGCTATCAAGTTTGAAAGAATACAAGACGGTTTGAAGGACCTGTCCATGCAATAATAAAGTATATCCACTGAGGAAGTGGTAAGGGGAGGGATATCAACTTCAAACCCCTTGAGAACACACCAGCAGTGCGAAGCTACCACGCTAGGAGAAGATAAGAATAAGAATGGAAAGAGAAATACAAAAACAATCATAGAGACTCAGATCATAGGAAAAAAGGCAAGGAAGCTCAGTAAGAAGAAGGCTAATTTGGAAAAGCTACAAGAATTTATTATAGAGAACAGATGGAATATTTCACAGATTGGAACTTCGCAAGAGGCAGGTTTGCAAGATTTGAACCTCGCTAGAACAACAGAACCACACAGCATGGGACTTCGCCATGGCGAAGCTATATGACCATTGGAGGTGCCCTAGCTGTTAGAATGATGCTCCAAAATGGCTAGGAAACACATTTATGGATGGGTAGATCACCATTAGACATTGAGACCATGCCATAACAGACAGATTCGCATTGATTGACGCATTCTTCTCCGTTGGAGGAATCCGTTACGACACTTGCTTACTTAACCTGTCGGATGCTGTGTCGGGACCACTTTTTTCTACCCGTGATTATCTTAGAGAATAAATGAAGTGACTGTGCTTCGATTCATGCTATCAGACCTCTCCATATTTTTTTTACCCTGCTATCCATTCACCTAACCCGACTTATTTGTTCACAATGAGAATGTCAGCCTAGCGCACCGAGCTAGAGAAATCTGTCGAAGAAGTTCTGAAGAAGTGTATGGATGATAACATTATGTCCGAGGGAGTATAGGAATTGTCAACCAGGGGACTTCAGGCTTCCCCCTCAACTGGACGTCACTTAAAACATACCAACCCCGCGTATGAGAAGCAAAGTAAGCATCGCGATGATCTAGCTAATGCAAAGCAGATCCCGTTGATCTTACCTGATTACATCCCACCTTTGGTTGGCGCTGTTAACCATGACAACATTCCACAGGACTTCAAGTATACATTGATCACCACATACATCCCGAAGGGCATATGCGTAGAAGGAATCCAGTTGGGACAGATCCCATCGTTGAAGAATAATGATTTCAACCTTGGAGACAGAAAGAACTACGTGACGCTCACACCACATAGATATTTGATGGAGACAATTGAGAATAAGCCTCGCATAGTCTCTGAGCCATGGATTAAGAAACTCGCACAGTCCAGGATACTGAATGTAATGAAGATACCTCATTTTGGCCGACATCAGGAGGTTAACTCTTGCGTTAAAATCCTCTTTTCGTGCTATCATGGAGGATATATGTGGCTTGACAGGTGCATTACTATGGATCCAATGATGATCCACTGGATCATAGGAATGAGCATGCAGGGACCCTACCCTTAGCAGTTCTACCCAAGGAAGGCTTTAGACCACTCCCTGACATAGTGCATTAAGGAGGCATATAATGAAGTTGAGAAGGTAAAGCAAGGCTACAAGGTAGCCTCCATCCAGGATGGCGTAGTGTGCCTAGATTTCCAACTCATAGCTAGGAATATCGTCAGAAAGAACTACCCTACACAGGTCACCAAGTTCATGGTGGAACTCACAGGGAAATGTGTGGAGGGGATGCAAATGAATTGGTCGATCTACCTCGTCAACGAGCTCAAGAAATACTGTTGCGAAGTGTAGGATGAAGGGTATGAGTTCCATTTTAGCTGGTTGCTTGCATTGATCACATTTTTCATTTGGAAAATGTCGGAAGGAGCTTCTTTCCTAGAGATTGAACCTTTGGAGCCATTAGCCATGAAGTTCTCCACTCTATGATACATGAATGACATGTCAAAGCAATGGTAGTCGAACATAGTATTCCATGCCTATTATCAACAGGTGAAGATTTCCATAGAATATTTTCCATGCATGACTCTGTGAACATTGCACTAGTATAGACCATTAGCTAAGTTCCATGTAGATCGACATTTAATTTATATCATTGCATGCAGGGATGAGAGCGAGGATCAATTACAATCCTATTAAAAGTTGACCAACAAAGACATGGAGGAGATCACGAAGGAGTGGTCGACAGAGTTCCTTGTACTAGTTGATGATGCAGAACTCTCTGACCCTGACATCATCAGAAGCCCCTTGGTCACCCAGTTTGAGCATGTCAGATAGAGCAGCGTGAAGAAGAAGAAGAAAAAGGAGGAAGTCCAAGACATAGAGACTAATGAGTAGGATAATTCCTCGGAAGAAAGTAGACCTGAATCGCCCGCATGAGGAGGATGAGACAAAGTAAATCAATAAGGAGGAGGGGAAGAAGGAGAAAAAAAAGGAGAAGGAGAAGCTACACCACCGAAGGATCCCCCTACTGAGACAAAAGAATCGAATAAGAGGAAGGTTTCTCCAGAGAAATCCTCGGCCATAAAGAAAATCCATGCAAGTAAGCCCTAGCTAGAGGCTACACTCATAGAGGATGACATTAGTCTATTCCATGGAGCGATGGAAGATGCATCCAAAGAACTCTTACAAAGATATCGCATGAAGCAAGAAGAGCTATATGTATGAGTTTAGAAGGAGATGAAGGAGATACAACGAGCTATTCAAGTTAGACGTCCAGTACCTACTATGCCCTCCTCGTCAGATACTATAGAGTTGGGGGATGAACCAACCCAACTTTGAAGACTTGCAGATACAACATAGGCTCGGCTTCAGTGAGTCCAAGAAGAAAAGGAACATGCCACAGAAGCACTGAAGAAAGAAAAATACGAGATATTGGAGCAACTACGAGTTGTGTGGTACTGTGTAACCACATATGAAAATGAGAAGGATGAGTTCTAGGAGATGCTCAAGGAAGACAAGGAAAAGATACAGAGGGAAAAGGACCAACTTCTCGCAGAGTAGACTGCAGTCAAAGAAGTGTTGAGAAGAACACTTCGCTCTGTGCCAAGCTTGGCACAGGAGGAACGTGAGGCAGTTGAGGTCCAAGTGACGAAGCTCGCTGAGGCCATCCAATAGCTTCAAGTAGGACCAATCACTCTGCAGGAAGTACATGATCAAAGGGAATAAGACGCTAAGAGAAAAATAGGAAGGATCATATTCCTTTCCTCAGAATGCAAGCAGCTAAGAAACAAAAGTGTGCAGACCCTACGAACATCTCACGGAAGACCCAAAACTCAGGAAGTTGGAAGCGCAACTATAGGAGGCACAAAAACAATCACTGATAGTTCAAGCACAGATGAAGTTTCTCATTGCAATAGAGAGAATGAATATATCACAAGATTAGCACGTGGTCCAACATCAGATTACTTCCATCTAGGGAAGAGTAATGGAAGTCACACAAAGGATACAACTGGTGTAGGATGAATCATGCACGGTGTTTGAAGATATCGAGGGACAAGGTTCACAACTAGACCAAGTGGTTGTGACAGTGGAACAATGCCTAGAAGGGACTATTACAGAGCAATTGATATAGTATTTCATTGAGCAAGAGGCTCAGAAGAAACAACAGGTCGGGGCAGCTCGAGCTATGCTCGAGGCCTTCGAAGTAGTGTTTCCCAGATATGAGTGAATCGAGATGAGTCATAGGTGAGTGTTGGGGACCTTTTGGCCCTCAACCAAGTTTTGAGGGAACATTGGTCGGGTTTGACCACTTTTGTACTTCGACAAGATGGTTGAAGATGGAGCACCCAGGCGGAGCTGAGATCGCAGGATCTCACTTATTCTGTGGACCCAACAAGGGGTTCATTAGGTTTTTTGTATTAGGGTTTTGAGATGTCAGCCCATGGTTTTACCCATGATTAGGCCTTGTTGTAAGGAATGTAAAAGTATATATAGGAAGGAATGTAATGTAGAAGGGGGGTGTTCTTAGTGCAAGCAATGTAGTATGTAGATAAATGCATAAGTGGCTAAGTGCAAGAGGAAAGTAGTTCTGAGTTGCTTTGTGCAACAAAACATGTATGTAAGGCTCCATGCTTAAGAGAGAAGTTGACTTTATACCTGGCCTGATTTTGGGAAGGTGGATCTAGTGCTTAGTGCACATATCACTTGTCAAGTGTGAAGCTTGGCTTTGTGGCATAGTTCACAAGAGCGGATGGATGTAAGATATTGAATACTAATAAAGAATAAGAAGTCATTGGTGGATGTAGCCCCACACTGGGGTGAACCACATAAATCTTGTGTTGATGGTTTGCTTTGTACTATAATGTTTATGCTGTGAATTTTCTTTGTGCATTGAATGTTATGAATGATAGATAGATCCATGAATGTTTAATTCTTTGTATATGTTGAATGTTTTAGATCTGACTTAATATGCTAAGTGTGATGTTTATTTTGTCATTATTAATACATTGAACTATACTTAAGGTTTGATCTGCGATGTGAATGAATTAATATATATTGTTCCTAAGTACCCTACGAAGTGTTGTAATCACAGATCTTTGTCCTAGCCTGGTTATAGAAACATGAGTCCTGTAGCCCCCCCTGCCTCTACCTCGGGTGAGACTTCACCTGCTTTGTAGGTGTTGCCGAAAGGGATGGTAGTTAGGGTTTTTTTGGTGTGATGTCGAAGCGTTGAACCTTGGGTCTGCCCCTGTGCCAACAGATATATTGTTTTGAAGCATTATTCCTTAGCCCATGTCAATTATGTTGAAAAATATGTTATTGATGAAGTCTTCAAAGATGTATTTGAGAGGCTAATCCATGGTTTCCAAGTGAAGAGATTTTGTTTAAAGGACAAACTACTCTACCATTTGGGTAGAATTTGTATTCCTACCACTAAAAAAGTGCATGCAATTGGAGAATCTTACACTTCTCTTGTATTTGGTCTTTTTGGGGTAGAGAGTATTGTAGTACACTTGCAGAGGTTATGTTTTCCTCGAATGAAATTAATTGTAACCATGAATTTAAAGGGATGTGTGATGTGCATTTGTAAGCCCACTAATAGAAAATCAGGGTTGTACACACCACTTCCTATTCCTTCTCATCCTTGGGAGAGTATCACCATGGATTTTGTAGGGGGGTTGCCTATGTTAAAAAGGGGTCATGACTTGTATGTAGTAGTGGATAGGTTTAGTAAGATGTGTGTCTTGATGCCATGTAAAAAGAATATCATTGTTGAGAAAACTACTCATCTTTTCTTTCAACATGTATGGGTCCACTTTGGAATGACCACATCCATTATCTCAGATCGAGACACTCAATTCCTTGGAGATTTTTGGACAAGCTTGTGTAGAATGATGGACATCAAGCTGAAGAGGATTACTACTTTCCATCCACAAACTGATGGACAGATAAAGGTTTTTAACAAAACAATGCTTCATTTGCTTCGATGGTACTGCAACAATATGTGCAACATGCATATAAACGAGCCTTGCACTTCTCCACGCAGAGTTCACCATTTGAGACATGTTTTCGGTATCTACCTAATACTCCCTTAGAATTTATATTTGGAAAATATGTTGACTCAAGTGAACAAATATATGAATATAGAGCCCAAACGTTCATCTAGAGGATTCATCAAGTACACCAGACAATTCAAGAACAGTTGGAAAATATTCAAACACAATACAAAGCTCACCATGACAAGCAAAGATTTGATCACCAGTTTCAAGTGGGAGATCAAGTGTGCCTCCACATCAACAAATATAGGTTGAAGGGTGAAGGAAATAGTCTCAATCCCATCAGATATGGACCCTTCACCATCTTGGAGAAGATTGGAAAAAATGCTTCCCGCCTAGATCTACCACCATATATGAAGATATACTCAATTGTGAATGTAGAGAACCTGAAACTTTATGAGCCTCTAATGATCATGGAACAAAGGGAGAGTGTGTCATTACCTTCAGTGAATAAGTTTTCTTCTAAGTACTTGGATGGGTTAAAAGAATATATCATTCTGGATAGAAGGATGAGGAATTCACGCAAAGGTGATGTTGAATATCTTCTAATGGGCCTTAAGGGAACACATCCAAGAAAATCATGGTGGATTGAGAAGGGGAAAGTGAGAGAGAAATTCCCTCAACTATTTGTTGATTGATAAGGCTTTTAGAGGCCCAAATTCTTCCTAGTGGGGAGGAATGATCTAGGAGGATCTAAAAGGCCAAAAATTCAATGTCCTCAAATATCATCAAAAATGGCACCAAGTCAAAGATATCGTTGAGACCTTTCCAACAACGTGAACGACACATCAAATAGAGTCTAGATGAAGAAGATATGACCAGTCAAAGTTGTGGTCAACCCTAGTCAAAGTCAACCATGACATCAACATCCGTACAAGTGACATCAACAGTCAAACATGTAGGGGTGACATCTTGTTGATTTTAGCATGCTGATGTGGCACCACCCAGGGGCTGACACATGGCATGCATAATTGGCATTTTTGGAGGCCACATGGGCCAATTGGAAGGTGACACATGGAACCTCCAAGAGGCACCACCCAAGAGACGCTATGTGGCCTTTTGATCGGATGACACAAAGGAATTTGTTTGGATGCAGGTGGAAAACGAGAGGGTTGCATGTGGCCCAATCACACAGCACCATGTGGAATCCCTGAAATTCCCAATGAGGGCCCGAAATCGAATGAACAAAAAACATATTATACCGTTGGACCATTCGACGACCACAAAATTCAGCCACATTCAAAAATAAAACCAAAAACCACCAAATATAGAAAAATCATATCTGTGAACCCATCACATCAAGAATTGGCACCCAAACTTATCCGTGGTACCAAATTTGGTGGGGGTTAGAACGATATACCAAATATATATAGGGGGATTGTATTATAATATGGTGTTAAAACTATTTTTGAATTAAGTTGTAAGCAATCAACCAGAAGGGGGGGTCTACAGGGTTTGACCCTCAGACCTCCCCCTAACCAACTATTATCTATTTCCTCTGCAAACCAAGTGGGTTATCAACCCTTTTGAAATATCCACCCAAAATTTTTATTAAAAGATGAGTTTGTGCATCCGCTCGTGGAGCTCATGCCGAGTCCGTACGATGACAAAATTTTATATGCAGGTACAAGGATAATTGTAGACTGTAGTGGCACATAAAATGAGGCAAAGATCCCAAGGGGGCATGGGATGATCAGTGACCAAATTCGACATATTGACAGTGATTTTTGCATGATTTCTTGCCACGAATCCACTGGTGCATTCAGAATTTGCATCCAAATAGCAGAGCTTCAGGGCATTTTCAGTTTTAAGGTATAGTCATGTATTTATGAAGATTTGTGTTGAGATAGTATAAAGGCCTCTCCACTTAGAAGTGGGCCCAGAGATGCAGTCCATTCTTGCGATGAACTCCGTTATCAATCTTTGTGTTATTGTCTTCTTTCTCATCCTTTCTCCATATTTATGTCTTCTTCATTTATGATGCACATAAGCTTTATTTATTCTCTTTAATGCAATTCATGTAATGGTCATCGAATAAAATATCCGAGATCATCCTGTCATGAAATCAATGGGGAAATCAATGTCCCCCTTTGGTGGCAATCCTAGGATTTATCTAAAAACATATTCAAAATCCCTTAAGATCAAATGGTCTTAAATTGTTTCCACTTTATCTTTGGCTTCCTCTTCCATATGGAATGCAAAAATCTGACATCCCTTCCTGAAACTCTTCTTCAACTACACAGTYGAAATCTCTCTAACAACCACAACTCTTGGAATGCCTTGAACATTTCGTTATTTCCCTTCTTCGTCAAGACATATCATTGTCTTGTTATAATGGTCTAGGAAAACGTGGTKTTTTTCCAACCAATTCATGCCAATTAGAAGATCATATTAACCCAATGGTATGATGTTTACAACTACCTTGTGTTGAGTCCATTCATATCTATCAGACAATATTTAACCAACTCAATGATTTTCCTCTTAGCCCTATAGCTAACTGAACTAACCAAGATTTCTTATGCTTACTCCTTTGCAAGTGAAATCTTTCAACAATGTTAGCATTTATGTAACTATGGCTATCTCCAAAATCAATTAAAACTGTTATGGGTTGGTTATCAATCTTACCTTCCACTTGAATCATGGGAGCTTGATACTCTTCTTTCTTTTTTTCCAAGGCTTCATAAATCCTTGGCATGTTTTCTCTCATGTATTCCATTGTCTCAACCTCTTGAATGTTGTGGAAATTCCTCATTATTTCTCCTTTTCGAGGTAAATCCCTACATAAGTGATTTCCCTCACATACCCAACATTGTACAAGTTGTTTCCTTGGCCTTTTCCCAAATGAGTATGCAGTATTGTGCTCATTTTGGGCTGATTGACATTGTTGATTTGCTTGGGTGATGTTCTTGAAAAAGGGTGTCTTAAACCTATCTACCTTTGATCCTTTTCCCCCTTCATCTTGTCATTCCAAGCTTTTTGGAAAACTGGCCTTCCTCTGCTTTGCTCATAAAGATGCCTTTCTCTCCTTATGGATTCTTCCAATTTTTTTGGGTTATCATATTGAATCTTGTCACTATATAAGGAAGGTAACACACTTAGAAACCTTTGGAGTTTTACCTTCTCATCCTGGATGAAGTCAACATACTTCAACAATTCAAAGAACCTCTTTTCGTATTCGTCCATTGTCATACTTCCCAACTTGAGTTCAAAGAAATCTTTCATCTTCCTTTCATAATAATGTTTGGACAAATATTTCTCTTGGAAATATCCTTTGAACTACCTCCAAGAGATCCTCTTCTCATCTAGGTTATTGGCTTTCTTAAGTTGATCCCACCACATGGCTTCCTTTCCTTCCAAGTGGTAAGTGAAAATTATATCTTCTATCCAGGAGGGGCAATCATGCAGCTGGACATATTTCTTCATTTACAACATCTAGGCCTCGACCTCTTCTCCCTTCCTATTTTTATACACCATTTTTTCACCCTTTTCTAAGTGTCATCAAGTGTCTCACTTCACTTTGCTAAGTGTCGTACTTCACCCTCCTTGGTGACGTTAGTGTAGAAAATTCCATGGTCCATTATACTAAGTGTCATACCTTATTTGTCACACGTTCCTAAGTGTTTCCACCTCAACACCATGCATGAATGATCCATTACATATCCTTGAGCATCAAGAAGAAGAATACACCTTTAAACCCTGACAATTTGGCCTTTTTCACTCGTTCTTGGCTTCATTTGACCATGGCCAGTCCCATTTTCACTCTCAGGGACTGACCATACCCTTGAAACAATGTTAGGAGGGTGACCAGGTCACTCTATCTTCCCTTCTAGGGGAGAGACTATGTCGATTTGGTCAAATCCCATGAATCTAGGGGAATCTTTCGAGGACTTTCTGGATGGTTCTTGGTTTGTTTTCTTGTTTTCATCAAGACATGATTCAAGTATCCTTCTATCCTATCTTGGGGAAAAGAATAACCATGACGATAACTCAAATCATAACCTAAACCACCTTATCCTCAACTATGTTCCTGATTTACCCTAATGGTTAACCCTTCTTGCATCTATATAACTAGGCCATTTTAGAGTGAGAGGGGGATGGAAAAGAAGCATACCAAACTTATGATCTTGTCAAGGAGTGCCAAACCTTTTTTTTATGTGGATAATTTGAGTTGGATTCATGTTCAAGGGATGAATAAAGAATCTTGGAGGATTGCATCATCATCAGGTTGTAAACCTCATGCTTTTCATTGAATATAAGAACTTGGCCTATTTCTTGTTCATTTCTTGTTATCAATAGGTAGGGTGCTATTACTTAATCATATATAGTACCAGGAGAAGGTTTCTATGTTCTTGAAAGTTTGAATTTGTGAGGGTGTTGCTTAGATTGGAGCTCAACCATCGAAGCAGTGAGGAAAAACATCAAAAATTAGATGCGCATACCTTATATCCTTCTCTCTCAACCCACCTGCAAGAAAATAGAATAGTTAGTTAGGAGGATGCTAGTGTCCATTTTTTAGAGGTATTCTCACTTGTACGAAACCCAAGTGAGGGGAACTCAATCTTCTAACCAGCAGGATGATCCTAAGACTACTGATACTCAACTGACTAGAAAGCCTAAGTTTCCTTGTATGATTTGTGAGGAAGACCACTATATAAAATATTGCCCTCATCGTGAGGTTGTCGCTAAATTTTTGAAGGGTACCTCCCAATCGGTTCAACAAAAAAATATGGTTGCACAAAATCCTACCCGTCCGCAAGGGGGAAACACAGGTCATTCCCACCATGGATGTGCTTCATCAAGCACCTCTGATGTGTACATGTTTAAGGCAGTTAATGTGACAACTCGAGAAAACACTTATGACACTCCTCCAGGTGATCATACTAAAGGAAAGGTTTTTGATCAACCCTACAGATATACTCCTTCTCCATATTCCAATCCTCTTCATATTGATAAGCCAACCTCTGACAAAGTGTTTCACTCGCCCAAGACCGTAATTCAAAAAACAAACATTTAATCCAAATTCCCACATTTCCCAAAACTACAACATTGTTGAAGATTTGGTGCATGCGCCTTGTGCTATGTCAGCCCTCTAAGTTCTACATAACTATCTAATTCAACGTAGAACCCTGATGTTATCTATTGGAGCTATGGATCCATAGGCATCGAATATGATCACGTTTAATTTGGATTACTCTAAGGAGAGGCTCTCCCACCACGTATAATTCCAAATTCAAGTTTCAGTAAGTGGAAAGAATGTCCATCATACTGTGTTGGATGAGGGAGCCTCCACCCGTGTCTTGTATTTTCCTTGTTGAAGAGCCCTAGGTTCTCCTATGCTTACCTCGTCTCTGATCACCTTGAAATAATTTGATGGACATGGTTTCCAACCACACAGACTCTTGCAATATTTCACTATGACATTGAAGGGTAAATTTGTTTTAGTCAATATCGAAGTAGTTGACACACCCCTAGATTACAATTTTTTACTTGGTCCTAGTTAGTTCTACATGATGACTATCGTCGCATCTACACTATTTTGTTTTTTACAATTTCCCCATCAAGGAAAAATTATCATTGTTGACCAAATGGACTATATAACTCTAGATCTCCACAATGTTGCAACGAATGATGTCCTTTTTCTAGGACATTCTAGTCTTGAGAGTGTAGGGTTAGGTCTCATTAAGGATTCCTCACTCATGGGGGTTTTTCCTTTACCTTATCCTGCCATCCCATAGGTTTCCACGTTAAATATGATTTTGACTCAAGTACGACAATCCCTAGAATCATCTGATCCTTTGGTAGTACCTAGTCTCGATGCGCATAGTTCATTGTCTCTTTCAAGATTGCTAAAGCATGAAATATAACCCCCTTCATTCAAATCGATTCTCCCTTTGGATCACGTACTTGAACCTTCTTTTCCTCCACCTCATGAAAATTTTCTCACTAGTAAGCAACCACCTAAAGGGGGAAAAAATAAGTCATTGGAGGAAATGACATTTGGGGGGAATGTCTACAGCCTCTGGGCATCATGCTGGAACAAACCCACTAACTTATGTCATGCAAGCTGGGGGAAAAACATCTCTAGGGAGACACACTGCTAGGAGTGATCCTCGTTTGAGGGTTGTCCCCATCATAATGTAGTAGTATTTTATAGAATGAGCTTAGTCCTTGTTCTTTCTTGTGCTATTTAATACATGAGAATAGGTTACCGAGTATACTTGTATATATTTTTCAGACTTGTAAAAGTTATATGAAAAAGGAACTCTTTGGAGTCTCCTTTAAGCTCTTTTTAGACTCCCTAAACTTGAAAAGATTGCCAAGTGAACTTGTCTCCTTTCACACTTGTTAAAAGGATTAAAAAGGGCATCTTTCGATGTTTGGTTTATCTCGTTTTCGGCTTCGAAATAATTACTTTATGAAAAAGGACCTCATTATGGAGAACACTTTAAACTCTTTTTGAACTCTTTAAAAATGAAAATATTTTCGAGCAATCTTGTTGTCTTTCATGCTCGTTAAAGTGACTTAGAAAGCATGTATGTTGAGCGATAGTTTATCTCTTTTTCGGTCTCATTAGACTATTTATGAAAAAGGAACACTCTAGTCAAGCATGACTAGAAGATTTCTCCTAGGTGTCATTTTATACTTTTTCGGGACTTGGAGACTAATTTCATGAAAAATTCCATCTGGAGTCTTCTTTATCGAATCTTTTTAGACTCTCGAAATATGAAAATACCATCGAGTTTTCTTTCCTTGAACTTGTAAAATATACACAAGGAAGGACCCATCTGGGACTGAACCCTTCCTTCTTTAGGTTCGTTAAAAATGTGAAGATGGGACTCATCGAAGATGAGATTATACTGAGCATATGTTATCCTCCTCAAGCTCGCTAAAAAACAAAGAGGTACTTGCCTATCTAGGTGGGGGGAAAATTTGAGAAGTGGGTCAAGTATTTCATCTATAGAAGCTTGATGTCACCCTTGGACATGGCACTTGTTTTCATCCCATGTGTCATCATACTCTTTTGACTCCTTCTGAAGAGAACCCTTGGTTGTTGTCACATCATCATACTTTTTCTTCATACTTTGTTGAGTCATTGTTGCCAAGTCATTCATTATGCCGTCAGATGTTTAAGGGAAGTCAACCGCTACATTTTCACCCTTGTTTCAGTTCACCATCATTTGATCCATCACTATTTATCACTATATTTATTCCTTTAATGTCGATGATGGGGGATACATCATGGCCCTCCTTCGAAACTAGCACATTATGCAGGAATTAAACTTAGAAACCAATCAGTACCTTGGAGCTTGCATGCCTCAATGGAAGGTTTCCTCACTTTCAACAGTGGGTTTTACATCATTGACCTGTGATCAATTGATTCCATGGGTGTTCAACTTCAAAACATCTATTCACATTCATTGGGATGTACTAGGGTACCTTGGGAGTCATTGTTATCATTGGTGATTTCCCTCTCATTTGTTAATGATATACATCATTCATCGGTAATCATGTGGTTTCTACCATGTTTGACGCCAAGACCTCTATTCACATGGCTAGATTTGTACTATTCAGGATCGAGATTGAAGACCCTAGAGGGACTATCCAGTAAACACTCATTTTTGTTATATGCCTTCCTCGTGCTGTGATGGATATTATGAAGTTGTGATATATGATATGACATAGATCCACTTTGTATTGGTCTATGGCTATGTTCTATCATGTTGTAGCTCCACTATGTACAATCTTGTGGATACATTTTGATCGAGTTGTTAGATTACTGAGAGGGTGGTGAATCAGTAATAGAGAAATTTAATCCTTTTTCATCATAAAATTCAAGTGTTATATCAATGTAGCATTATCATCCAATAGTTGTAGAGTAAATAAACAATGAAAAAATGAGCAATCACACAAATACATAGTACACCAGTGTTTTACGTGGAAACCTAAAGCAGGAGAAAACCACATAATGTTTTTTCTTATATGTATTTAAGAATTACATTCATTGGAAGCACCAACTTCCTTTGTTTTCCAGCTACAACTGGAAGGAGGCTTAAACCCCCTAGTTTCTCAGGTTACAACCTGAGGAAAGCTCCAACTCCCCATTTCTCTGGCTACAACCAGAAGGAAGCTACAACCCCCTATGTTCTCCCGCTACAACCAGAACGTGGATACAACCACCTGTATTTTCCCCGTCCAGTCTCCCTGACATATAAGTAGAATGATGGAACCACTGTCACACTATCACTGTGAGATATACTGTTGTAAACTTGTACCATTCAACCTGCACCAAACAACTTGTACCAATAACCTGAACCATGCATCAAACATGCATCAACCTGTAATCAACTTGTACCATAAACAAGTGTATCAACCATGCACAAACATGTACCAAACAACATGTAATCAATCTGTACCATAAACAAGTGCATCAACCATGCACCAACCTATACCTCAACCTGTACCATGAACAAGTGAATCAACAATGCACCAAACCTGTACGAATAACCTGTTACAAAAACCTGTCTAAAAAACCTATGACAACAACTTGTCTCATCAATATTATCAACCAAATTAGATATAATCACCAATATCAATCACCAATACAACACTCAAAGATGTGCATCAACCAAGCATAACACAACAACTCATAATCATCACCAAGAATAATATGTGTTTCTAATAATATACCAATACAAGTATACTACGTCATCCATAAACCATGTGTCAATAATAATACTAACAAGTGCCTCTAACCATGTACCAAGTATGTACCAATCATGTATCAACTACTCATCAATATGTACCAACGTCATCAACTATACACCTCATGTATGTGCCAACTCATCAACTACTTGTCTCAACCATGTACCCAACATGTACCTCAACCAAAAGCCCACATCAATTTCATCATTAAAATATGATTTTTAACTCTTTAATAGACCTCACGTATATTATCACATACCTACAAAACTTCCTTAACTTTGACAACAAGAGACTAGCAATTTTATCAAACTTTACTTTAGTCTCACATGACTAGTTTTGGATTAGTCAATAACCCTAACTTGAAATAATCATAACTATGTACCTGTAATGAATATAGATATGAAAATATTACAAAATATTCTTCAGTGTGTTTTATGCAATTCCTCTAGGTTTCACTACTTGGAACCTCTCATAAAAGGAGTTATATAAAAAATGACATACCTTGTTGAATTTTGGCTTATTCTAGAGAGAGAACTTGTAGAGCATGCCCCACACAGAATATTTGTTATATGGATCTGAAAATTATACACATAATACTATAGAATGTAATATAACCAACACATTTTGTCTTACTAAATTTTGATCTATTATGAAAACGTTATGACGTTTTTACCTGAAACACCCGTTTCAGACTAGTTTCGGGACTAGCCACAAACCCTATTTTCCTCGAAGTGTAACTCCAAAAATACAACGACCCACAAGATGAAATTTCTACCACATCTACTTGGATATGTTTCCTCAATGGCCTCCCAATTTCCCAGCTTGAATCATTCCAGAAAAATTTTTATTTCAAAAATGGTGAGATGACCTGTAAATAACATACCTTAGAAAGCATCATCAAAAGAATTTATCCTCCCTTGAATTTCGGCCTTATTTACTTCACCTCCCCTCTAAAATTATTATTAGATATCCTTTGGTTACCTCATTCACCTGTAGATATTCAATATTCTCAAGTGTGATTAAAATGAGAGAGTCTTTCCTCTTAGTTATACTTTCATGTAGCTTCCTCAAGGGGTTACCTTTTAACCATC
>JASDQU010735630.1:0-11724 GCA_032191745.1 Picea mariana | reverse complement strand
TGCATAACTGTTTCTATTTTCTTCATTCTTTTTTTCTAGCAACCTTGAGTGCTTCTCTTCATTCTCTATAACTGGTGTGGATGTTTATGTCTCTTCAACTTTCTTGTTGATCTTGACGATTTTACTTCTCAATGTGACAACTTATTCTTCAAGCTTCTCAACCTCTTCTTCTTTCTTCATTATCTGAGACTTCATGACTTCTTCTGTTCTTTTCACTTCTTCAAGCTAAATTTTTAATGTGATTATTTATTCTTCAAGTCCTTTCTCTTCTTGACCAAACTTTGCCTCAAGTTGGTTTAGATCATTAGTTATTTCCTTAAGATGATCTATAAATATCTTCTCTCTCATTTCTTCTTCTTCCTTATGTGCTTCTATGTTGGATTCCAAATACTGCTTTTGATATTCAAGATTTTGTTCAATCATTCTAGCTTCTTCTAGTTGAGTTCTTAAGTTCTTGATGACCTATTGGGATTCTTCAAAAATGTGAACACTTTCCTTTTGTTTCATCAATTATTTCTTGAGTGATTCGTTTTATTCTCTTAGTTAATCTAAAGCACTAATCAATTCTATTGTGATTATGTACTCTTCATCTTCTGAATCTGTTTGACATGTTGAACATAATTCTTCTTGATCTGTATCTTCTTCTTCTTTGGAATTTTTTGAATCTGTGACGGGTAAAGAATATATTTCATGTAACTTATCCCAAAGTTCTTTGGCTGATGAAATTTTACCAACCTTTTCTCTTACTGGATTAGGTAATCCTTCCCAGATGAAATCCATTGTTATTTTTTTATTCTTCTTCAATTCCTTCTCGGCTCTAGTCTTTGCCCTTTTTGAACTATCATATCCTGTAACAACTGATAGCGAAATAAAATTTCCATGTTCCTGTGAAAATAATTCCATTCTTCTTCTCCACATCTCATACTTAAAACCATTCTGACCATTAAACATTGGTACTCCATTATCAGAATAATCCATGATCTCCTTCTAGTGGATAAACTATTTCCTAAAGGAACCAGATCTGATTCCAATTGTTGGATTACTGAGAGGGGGGTGAATTAGTAATAGAGCAATTTAATCCTTTTTCACCATAAAATGCAAGTGTTATATCAATGTAGAATTATCATCCAATAGTTGCAGAGTAAATAAACAATGAACAAATGAGCAATCACACACATACACAGTACACTAGTGTTTTACGTGGAAACCCAAAGTAGGACAAAACCTCATAATGTTTTTTCTTATATGTATTTAAGAATTACATTCATTGGAAGCACCAACTTATTTTTCTTTCCAGCTACAACTGGAAGGCGGCTCCAACCCCCTAGTTTCTCAGGATACAACTTGAGGGAAGCTCCAACTCCTAAATTCTCTGGCTACATTCAGAAGGAGGCTACAACCCCCTATGTTCTCTGACTACAACCACCTGTCCTTTCCTCACCCAAACGCCTTGATATATAAGTAGAATGATGGAACCACTGTCACACTACCACTGTGAGATATATTTTTGTAAACCTGTACCAATCAACCTGCACCAAAAAAAATGTACCAATAACTTGAACCATGCATCAACTTGTACCTCAACCTGTAATCAAACTATACCATAAACAAGTGCATCAACCATGCATAATCCTGTACCAAACAACCTATAATCAACATGTACCATAAACAAGTGCATCAACCATGCACCAACCTGTACCTCAACCTGTACCATGAACAAGTGCATCAACCATGCACCAAACCTGTATGAATAACCTGTCACAACAACCTGTCCAAACAACCTATCACAAAAGGATCAATCACCAAGATCACTCACCAAGATCAATCACCAAGACAACTCTCAAATATGTGCATCAACCAATCATAACATAACAACTCATAATCATCACTCAGATCAATATGTGCTTCTAATAATATACCAATACAAGTATGCTACGTCATCCATAAACCATGTGTCAACAATACTACTAGAAAGTGCCTCCAACCATGTATCAAGTATGTACCATTCATGTATCAACTACTCATCAACTATGACTCATCAAGATGTACCAACATCAACAATTATACACCTCATGTATGTGCCAACTCATCAACTACTTGTCTCAACCATGTACCCAACATGTACCTCAACCAAAAGCCCTCATCAATTTCATCATCCAAATATGATTTGGATATTTTTAATAGACTTGGTGTATATGATCACATACCTATGAACCTTCCTTAACTTTAACAACAAGAGACTAGCATTTTTATCAAACTTTACTTTAGTCTCACATGACTAGTTTTGGATTAGTCAATAACCCTAACTTGAAATAATCATAACTATGTACCTGTAATGAATAAAGATATGAAAATAGTAGACAATGTTATTCAGTTTGTTTTATGCAATTTCTCCAGGTGTCACTACTTCGAACCTCTTAGAAAATGAGTTATATAAAAAATTGCATACCTTGTTGAATTCTGGCTTATTCTAGAGAGAGAACTTGTAGAGTGTGCCCCACACATAATATTTGTTGTATGGATATGAAAATTGTACAAAAAACACTAAAGAATATAATATAACCAAAACATTTGGTCTTACTGAATTTGAATATTTTATGAATAATTTATGATGTTTTTACCCGAAACACCGTTTTTAGACTAGTTTCAGGACTAGCCACAAACCCTATTTTCCACGGAGTGTAACTCAAAAAATACAATGAACCACAAGTTGAAATTTATACAAAATATACTTGGATATGTTTACTCAATGGCCTCCCAAATTCACAATCTGAATCATTCTAAAAAAAAAAAGTTATTGCGAAAATGGTGAGATGACCTATAAATAACATACCTTAGAAAGCATCATCAAAAGAATTTATCCTCCCTTGAATTTCGGCCTTATTTACTTCACCTTCCCTCTAACATTCAGCTTATATATTCTTTGGTTACCTCAGTTACCTATAGATATTCAATATGCTCAAGTGTGATTAAAATTAGAGAGTTTTGTCTCTTATTTATACTTTCACGTGGCTTCCTCAAGGGGTTACCTTTTAACCATCTTAACCCACTTTCCTTATTTTAGGGTTAACCAACTTCTATCTACTTGTCCAATTAGTAATTTATCCATTAAATTTATTATTTAAATAATTTATTTTGTATCCACTTTGACTTATAGTACACTCATCACCTCACTTTACCTCAAGGGGTTACTTTCTAACCATCTTAAACCATTCTCCTTATTTTAGGGCTAACCCACTTCTAACCATTTGTCCACTTAGTAATTTCTCCATTAACTTTATTATTTAAATAATTTATTTTGTATTCACTTTGACTTATAGTATACTCATCACTTCACTTTATTATTTACCTTCTAAAATCTCTTAAACCACTTTGACTACTTTGACCTTTTGGGGCTTCTAGATGACTCATGAGGGTTCTCCAACTTCACATGGCCATAACTCTCTAACCGTGAAGAGTTATGTGACATTCCACATACCACCAAAAATGGCATGCCATATAATATCCATCTAGAATAGTCTTTATTGCAACTGTATCAAAACTCATACCATTATCCATCAAACAAACTTGGGTCGATTACCCAAACCTGGGTTCTCCAACTTCTCATGGCCATAACTCTCTAACCGTGAGGAGTTATGTGACGTTCCACATACCACTAGAAATGGAATGACATGTACTATCCATATAGATTAGTATTACTTTCAAATATATTAAAAATAATACCACTATACATGAAACAAACTTGGGTCCATTACCCAAACCTTTGTGCTACCAAACTTTCTCCAAGGGTTGACATCAATCACTAAGGGTTGAAATCAATCTACAATATCACTCTCCAATAGTTGACATCAATGACAACCAACAATCCATACCAATTGTCCATCAACCTAAGCCAACTTTCTGACATGAGTCATGGAGATATGGATCCACATTGTATGATCGGTGGCCATATCTTTAGTCATTACTTTCATGGATCTACAGTGTATTGGTCATCGATCATGCTTCGAGTCAGATTGTTCTGAGTATGGGTATGCCTACCTAGGGTATGATATTTGTATACTGATGGATGTTTGGTTGTTTTTATGACAGGTCTTCTGAATTCAATCCCTTGATTCCACATTTAAATTACAAAGTGTTTCGACGATCATTTTTCTCCTCTGATCTCACACTTTGGGGGGAATCTGTTATACACCATTTTGTCACCCTTTTATAAGTATCGTTAAGTGTCACACTTCACATTACTAAGTGTTTCACTTCACCTTTCTTGGTGATGTTAGTGTCACAAATTCCATGTTCCATTCTACTAATTTTCATACCTTATTTGTCACACTTTCCTAAGCGTTTCCAACTCAACACCATGCATGAATGATCCATTACATCCCCTTGAGAATCAAGAAGAAGAAGAAGCCTTTAAACCCTGACAATTTGGAATTTTTCACTCAGTCCTAGCTTCATTTGACCATGGTCGCTCCCATTTTCACTTTGTGGGAGTGACCATATGCTTGACATGGTGTTAGGAGGGAGACCCGGTCTCTCTGTCTTTCCTTCTAGGGGAGCGACCATGCAAATTTGGTCAAATCCCATGAATCTAGGGGCATCTTTCGAGGACTTTCTGGATGGTTCTTGGTTTTTGTTCTTGTTGTCATCAATATATAATTTGATTCTCCTTCTATCCTATCTTGGGAGAAATAATAACCATGAATATAACTCAAATTCTAACCTAATCCACCTTATCCTAAATTGTGTTCCTAATTTACCCTAGTGGTTAACCCTTCATGCATCTATATAACCAGGCCATTTCAGAGTGAGAGGGGGATGGAAAATAAGCATACCAAACTTATGATATTGTAAAGGAGTTCCAAACCTTTTTTTATGTGGAGAAGTTTATTTGGATTCATGTTCAAGGGCTGAAGAAAGAAGCTTGGAGGATTGCAGCATCATCAGGTTGTAAATTTCATTCTTTTCATTGAATATAAGAACTTGGCCTATTTCTCTTAGACTTTATTGTTATAAATAGGTAGGGTTTATATTAATTAATCATATATAGTAGTAGGAGAACATTTATCTATTCTTGCATGTTTGACTTCATGAGGGAGCTTCTTGTATTGGAGCTCAACCATCGAAGCGGTGAGGACAAACGTCAGAAATCAGGTGCAAATACCTTCTATCCTTCTCTCTCAACCCTCCCACAAGAAAATAGAATAGTTATTTAGGAGGATGTTAGTGTCCATTTTTTAGAGGCTATCTCACTTGTAGGAAAACCAAATGAGGGGAAGTCAACCTGTCCGCAAGGGGAGAATTCTCACCACACATGTGTTCACCATTGAAAGTTGGTGGCTTAATCTTCCTGAGTTCACCTTGCAAGATGTCTGCCTCAGGCCTTCTTATTTTCCTCCTAACAATAGACACACTTGGGATTCTCCCTAGCCCTGAAATTTCATGAGTTATTCTAGTGGATTTCCTTGGAGAAAGATGGTGCCTTCTCAAGCTTCTTTACTTTCTATCATTTCCATGATCATCCCTTTTGCTATGGGATTTAGATGCTGACACTTGTATAGCACTAGTCGCTTACTTAGTGCCAAAGTCCTTGTTAACTTTCTTATGCAACATGTTCAATATCTAAATTATCTCCTCTTGAGCCTTCATAATTCTTTCATTGCCAACTCTATAGATATGCACTTCCCTAAGCAGGCTTCTCATAGTGACATGCTCTTGCCTATCTCTTCTTCCATTTGACTCATCTAAGAATTCCCCAAGATGACATGCAAACCTATAATATCTTTTGCATGGTTGTAAGATCCATGAGCATCATCCATAACTCCATTCCTCATATAAGAACCAAAGTCTCTTTCATGTACCTATAATTTTGTAGGAAATGTGCATGTAATAATCATTGTTAGAACATGCATAGCATAAAAAATTTCATCCATTAGAATACAAGATATTTATTCATAAATTTATGAAGGAAATAATGAACCAAATAAATATTTTATTTATTAGATGCATTCCTTTTTGAAATAGCTTTCCAATGGTTGTACTCATGCCTCAATCTAAGTTCTGAGCGAAAAGTTACAACATTTACATGTTGTAATTTCCACTCTTTTACTTCTATAGATATATCTTTATTAATTTTTGAGAAAAATTTTTGTCCAAATAAAAATTATGGGTTGATATATGTCTTCTACTCCTCAATACCTTTCCAATGACTATTCCTTTTCTCAAATCCAATATCTGAGTTGAAAGTTATGGTCCAGAGAATTTTAGGTTGTTTTACTCAATTTATCCTTGTATGCTACAGGTGTCTTCTTTCACTCTCAACATATTTTCAGGAACCCATATCCAAAATATAGCTCTATCGCTAGCTTATATGGGTCATAAGCATTCCATATACTACTCCTACACCCCAAACACACTTATGAGGATGGAGTTATTCCCTCTGGAAGTAAATTTGATGCCAATTTTTTACCTTAACTATTTTGGTTATAACTTTCTCATAGGAGCTCTATTTTGTGAACAATTTAGCTCATTAGAAATCTCTCCTCGAGATATTTTATTTAAGTTGCAGAAAATTAATGTGCCTTGCTACACTATATATCTATGGGTTTTGATTGGCTAAAAACGTCGTTTAGGGCCTCAAAATCGCCTTGCAAGTTAATGACCTTAAAAAAACACAAAATTCCACATAAAATTGTTTTTTTTACTACTGTAACAACCCTTTAAATCTGACCCGTTGAGATCAGATCACGTGGAATATGAGTCATTGATCTACGCTCCATTGACCATCAATGATCAACGTTCTCCTTTGGGCATGCACACCATATTTCCCAAATTGTCGACCCAGCCATTTTCCATCAACCCATTCTCTTCACCATTGATTTACAACACAATGTTAAACCTGTTGACCCGACCATCAGTCATCGACGATTTTCACTGGAAAATGGAACTCCTCACTAATTTGGTTGATGCTCAACCATCGGTCCATCATTMTTTGGTCATCCTCATTGAATTTTCAAAACTCCCTCAATTTGATTGACCCGATCATCGACCATCGACCACTTCTAGGATGATGTGGCATGACACATGGATGTTGATATGGCACAAGACACGGGTGTTGATCTGGCATGACACATGGATGTTGACATGGCATGACACATCACCAYCCTCTTTCCTCTATCATCCATCAGTCGATTCTCTTGGATGACCCAAACAAATTGTCGAATTCGACCGATGCCYGACCATCGACCCATTGACCATTGATGACTTTTCTTGATTGATTCGAAAACTTCTTTGAATTGTACAAAACTCGACCATCAGACATTGGAAATTTCAATTGGAGATTTAAAATACTTCTCTAGATTCGACTGACACCCGACTATCAACCATTGATAGTCAGAGATGTCTTCTGGTCGAACCAAACTCTTCCCCATTTCAGCCAACCCAACCATTGATAGTCAACAATTTCTCTTGGTGAACTTCAACACTTAGAAAATTTTGACATTTCTCTGATTGATCTGGAACGTCGATCTCCAATCGAAACGATCTGAGTTTTTGATTCCCCTAACTTCACCCAGATATACCAATGAACCTCGACCATCGATCTAATCCATTTCAAAAACCCTCGAAATGAATCCTAGCTGTTAATTTACTACACCTTCAAAATGACCGAAACATTATGAATTTTTAAATTTATCTAAGAAAATATTGGTCGTCAATATTGAGATCAAATACGATCTAGGTTGTCGATCTCAAGATCAAAGATGATCTTGGTCGTCAATTCCTGAACTTCTTCCCAGTACTATAGGAGACCATTAAAGCACACATTTTGATCCTTTCGACTCAAATTCCACTCTACAACTTTCATATTTACTTCATTAAACTTTTATTAAACTGATCTGACCCTTTTAAACTTGAATTTACTAATGAATTTGGGAAATTTCACTCTGATGTTATTCATCCCCCCCCCAAATTCGCATAGATAGACGTTTGCAACATCAAATAACACCAATTCACTCTGGCTCTTGGCCCATACAAGCTCGGTGTTTGAACCTGAGGGCTTTGATACCATAATGTAACATCCCCCAGTCCAACTGAGGGTTATTACAGTGTAGAATATCTCATTAATTAAAACTTTCTGATAACAAATGATTTCATTTAGCTTTCAACTACGCATTACATCCAGAAATAACTATTGTCTATTACAATTAATTACATGCATATACAACCATTTAAAACAAACATGAATGCAACAAATAAACTTAATTATAGAAACATATAAATCATTTATCATACACAGAGATCATGCACAAGAATAACACATGTAAAATAACACAACAACAAGAAAAAATACTTATATTTTATAAACAATTGTGCAACCAACTGCTTGGGACATACATTCCACCCAACCATAGACTGACTATTCCAAATATCAACAGCATGTCACCCCCAATCTAAGGCTAGTAATCTGAAAAAGAGGGTGGTCTCCTACTGTCCACTCACAACTCATAAAGCTCACAACCCACTGTATCTTCCTAAAACTATCCTGATTTTCCACTAGCTCTCTTCCGCTTGACCTAGCCAACCCAAGGAATGTACCCCTTCACTGATCTCAGCCCCTCAAGAATCCCATTCGTTTATCATGGTCTCTCTGGCATAGGTATCTAAGAATCTCTCAGATGGGAAGTCAAGGGAACTTGTTGTCAGGAAAACTACCAACAACAACAACAAACACTTGTTGTTTAGTGAAACTCACTCAGGAGTTCACTCTTTGGGGATGACAACCTACCTCTTCAATATCCAGCTCCAAATACGCTCCAATACTCTCTAGCTTTTCTCTAGAACTCACCCTCTCTAACTCCAAATACGTTGCAATACTCTCCAGGAAACCTGGTGAGGGGAACTTCATCTGTCTGCATGAATAGTTTTTCCACAACAATTTTTGGTGACCATACTAGGGAGAACACTTTTTTCTCCTTAGTTTATATCCCTCAAATAAATTTATTTTTTGAGATTTAATCTTCTCTATTTTTCAAAACACTTTTTGCTAGTCCATCTCCTTAATTCTACATTTTTCTGAGCAATTTTCTGATTTTTCAGAATCTACAAGCTCTACCAGAGCATCCCTGTCATAAAGTACACCCCCTATAGAACCCCCAAGATTCATCCTGGATGCCCCTTGATATCCTATTAGGGAGCTTCCTGTTTGACACACCTACTGTTAGCGCTCTGTAAATTTCCTAGAGGTTGTTCGGAAGAAGAAATCTACAAGAGGTAACTTTATCCAACCGCTTTTGAAGCTGGGATCTAGCCCTTCCAACTTCAGAGAGGGATCTCTCTATATGATTAGATATGTTTCAAATTTTTAAATGTTAGGCTAGATAAATAAATAAGTCGTTTTTGTTGTCGTAGTGTTTGTCGAGTTGGTTGAGATAGTTTACACATCCATTGGGCTATGGGGTCCATGTCGTAAAGATGAAATCCAAACTAGAAAAACAAAGGAACCTTCCACAGGGCGAGATAATATAATCAATGGATTCTTTAGTAGCATAAATGAGGAATAGCATAAAATACGAGAAAGATAATTTCAACAAAGAAACAGTTAAGAATTTCTTTGTTGTAAAATGAGAAGATAAACACTTAAATCTTTTGAGTTAGAAACAGGGTATACGAGATAAATCCTGCAATGTTCATTACTCCTAAAGATTAGATTTAGAAAACAGTATGATAACAAAGTGAGAATAACATTTAATGTAGAGAGAAAAACATCACAAGTGAATACACGCAAGAATCCTGTAAAAGTGCCTCTTTGTATTAATGGAAGATCTCTTCAAAAATATTACGGTCTGATAGCTTGCAGGGAGTGAAGATCAACAACCCTCAATACTTCGAAAGATGAAGTATTTATAATTCAAAATTACAAACAATCCTATCATCAAAGACCAGGACGTGCTAAATCTATTTTTAGCCTAACTAACTTAACAAATTACAAAAATCTAGGAACTGCTTGATGATGTGTCGTAACTGCATGCTGATTTCGGGGTGGACTGTTGGTGAGGCCTCTACACAACCTCATCTGACTGGACAAATGACTGGACTGGGACAACTCATCTACTACTCGATTAGGTCATAGAGTTCTTCTCATCGGAGATGATTGGGAACATTGACTTTGAGTAACCTTCGATAAACTTCATCCATTTCTATGTATTTGGCGAAGGTGGGTTTGGTGATGAAGATGTATCGAATCTCATGCTGAATACTGATGTCCCACTGAAGCGCATATAGAAATGCCTTGCCAGTGATGATGCCTTGAATTCCTGAAAACTTTGAACTATCCTTAGCCACATCGGCCAGTCTCTTTTTGTAGTCTAGGAGTGTCATCAATTTGTCATTGATTACCTTCAGACCAGGGAGACCTTTCTTCTGTAGAGCCTCAATCTTACTAAAAAACCTTTGTACACCTAGGTCCATGGCTTGAACCTTTTCTTCCAGCTGAAGCATTAATCCTCTCTTGGTCAAAACTCTTTTGACCTCAAGGATGGTCTTTGTTCTATCTTCAATTTTCAGCTCTTCCATCTCCTCCATGGTCTTAGAATTTAGGAACTTGATGATTTCATTAGCCTGGGTGGGCATCTCTCCCAATTCCAATATGATCTTCTCAATGGCCTGTTTTTTTCTTTGCACTAACTCATTTTTCTCAAACATGATCTATATCATTGGCCATATCTCATTCATAGACTTGATGATGTCTATCCAAACGCTTTCTTTAACTTCGACCAGAGCTTTACCTGCCACTATTTGCTTCCGAAGCTGTTGTAACTCTTGTTTGAGCTGGTATGACACCTGCTTTTCCTTGGAGAGGCTGATCTGATAGGACGATTTGAGTTCCTGAAGGTTCTCAATCTCCTTTTTGAGCCTGCTAATCTTTGTTTCCTGTAGGTTCATCTTTTCCATAGATTTAGCCAATTCGTCTGTCTTTTCCAGGGATGTCAGTGGAGTTGTATATGGGACTTTTGTTACTGACACTGTGCTCACTCTTGAAAGTGGAATTGMACTCAATGGAATGACTTCCATTGGCTTCAGTTGTTCTTTCTCTTTTACTAGCTTCTCCATCTCAGCTTCCATTTCCTTTAGTTGTGCATTATGCTCCATGAGTAGTTTGAGCATTTCATATTTTTCTCCTTCTGTCTCTTCTATCTCCTTCACATGTGAATCCTCTGTTAGCRGCAGTTTCAGTTGTTTCCTTAARGAGGCTATGTTTCTGGTATAATTCTGTGAGAATTTCAAGGCTAAAAGGTGATGAGGAGTCAGCTCGGGGTATTTGCATCATTTGGTCGATGGTTTCAGGCATGATGAGGAAAAGGACTTCTCCAGAGGAGGACACTATGGCTCTTTGCTCAGGAATGTAGTGGGCTTGGCACTTGAGGGCAAAATCTGCAAAAGAGTGAATCTGAGGAAAAAGATACAGGGGTAGATTGGACTCCCAAAGTCCAATTTCGTCACTCTGGTCCAGGAAAACTTCTTTGAGCCATGACTGGAGGTCTGTGAAATCGAAATCTCACTTTGTATCTGTGATTAAATAATCTTTGTCGGCCAGTGGAATCCTGTTGAGGTGGACAGGAGGCGGGAGAAATGGATTCTCCTCTCCTTCTTCTTGTTTTTACTTTGGCGCCATTACTGCAACAGTAACCTGCAAAAAACAACATTAGTGGGGAAAACTGTAGGTGGGGG
>JASDQU010735629.1:155197-169943 GCA_032191745.1 Picea mariana | reverse complement strand
CAAACATCATCCTCCGTCAAGATATCACACCTCTCCTCCTCAAGACAATTGAAAGACTCACATATGAAAGAAACCAATGCAATGTGACTAGCATATTTCCTAGGAGGTATACTCATCGTCTTTGAATATCTAGGTGCACCTACCTACTCCAATGCCTCTTGTAATCTCTAGGGATATACATGTTGGAGTAGAATGTGAAGTCATATCCACACCCAATCACACCTCATCCACCCCTAAAGCCAAGTCATCTTGAGTCTTTGAATCAATCTCTAGAACAAAAACCTCTTTTCTCTCCTCAATCACTAAAGGAGAATCTTGTGAACTGTAAGATATCACATCATCATCAGAATCCACATCTCTACTCACCAAAGTCTTCTTTTATTCGAGTATATCAATCTCATAAGTTGTAGAAGTATAATTTTATCCAACAACATAGATGCCATCACCGCATATGAAACCTCTAAAGGATGTTGACCACTTGTGAATATGAAGGAACATAACCTTGGATCATAAGCAACTTTCTAAACTTCATCATCCCTCAAGTCAATGTCATGGAACAAAATCATATCATACCACATCATGAGCTATCTAGGAAATCCTACAAATATAATCATGTCTCCATACAATACCATGACATATGGATCAAGCCTATCAATATCACATTGATAAGCAATAACACAATTCAACTCTTCAATCCTGAAACACTAATCTCATAGTATATGTAACAACTCATGTAGGGATATCAACAAAATATGAACACAAAAATCCTTCTCATGCACCTCAAAACCTATGGCAACTGAAATAATTTGAACTAAGTCAACTTCCTCTTTCTATGATAATCTTGAAGAAAGAGTAACATCAATTTCAACTCCCTCTACCTGAGAGAATCCAACAACCTTGTCCATGTACTCTACAACGCTCACATTAGCTACAAGCTTAAAATCAATCCTTGATTTCATAATAGGTTCTGAACCTTTCTCCATGGAATCCTTCTAGGCATGATGTATATGTTCCTCCTTAAAAAGAGAAGGCTCATCTATATTCCTACTGGAAGTCACAAGTAATTTGTAAAATCCACCCTCCCACATCCCTCTAGCCAAATTCCTTAGACTAGAAAGACCACAATCATTGATGGTGCATTGTTTCTCTTCAAATGCAACTCTTCACTATACATCAATCATACAAAAAAATGAAAGTCTATGCTTTTTCAAACTAGGAATTGATAAGAAATTACTCAACTCAATAACATCACTTTAAGGCCCCTGGAAGGAAATGGAGCTAACTCCTCTCAAAGGATAAGTAGCATCATCACCCAGCTCCACACTCATGCCTCCCTCTTGCTCCTCAATTGAGGGAGGCATGAGTTGACAGTCCATTCCTCAATTGTCAACTCATGAAACTTGGTTCAGTGGACTTGGTTTCTCTCCTCCAATATCGAACACAACGTATTTCAGCTCTGGAAGCCAAATTGGTCAACCTTAAGCAAACTATGGATCTCTTGGTTAAGAAACAACATAATGGACTCAATACCTATGTGCCTTCATCTCAGCAAGATACTATGAATAGAGCTCCAATAGAGGAAAAATATAATTCAAGATGAAGCTCTCTTTTGATCTACTACCTTTAAGTTTGAATTATGTTTTTCAAATTAGTTAAGCTCTTAGGCATCTTTTGTAAATACTATACTTATCATTTGAATTATACCTCATGTACTACAAGAGATTCCAGGCCTTAGATGTTTTTTTGTGCAATCTCTCTATTTTGACGTGTAATCAACATAACAAATATTTTTTGGATGTACTCTCTACTACAATTTTTTCTGAGACATTTTTATAATATAAATCCTTCAGTTACAGTGAAATAAATACAACCACAATCAACAAGGAAATCTAAGAGAAAATATACCAAATGTCCACTAACAAGTTTCATATTTTTAGGGAAATCTTATCATGCATAAACCAAATTTTAAAATCACTTTATGATAGTAGGAATTGTAGTAGTAAATATTCCCTATCTTCTTCAAGATTAATGTTAAAACCATTAAAAATTTCAACCTTAACTTATGTCAAATCAACAAGACGTACAAGTGTTGGAAATTACCAAATCATGAAGATAAAGATATTTGAAAATCAAATAAAAAATAATACAACTTTGTACATGTTATCGCACAAGTTGTAGGTTGGGCAAAGCCCGACCTAACCAGCAATTGGCGACAACTTGGAGAGAACCTACCCACTGTCACCTTAGGAAAGTGTTCTTGTCACTTTAGAGGTGAGGTAGTCACCTCAAGGGGGGAATATTGGTGACCCTAGGGGGGATTGATCTAGATGGATGCCGATGGCCTCCCACCTATTCCAACTAGATCATTTTGGCATTTTTCCAATTTGGCAGCTTTTTCGTAGTTTTCGAGACCCTGACTTCCGGAGCCGTTTTGAGGCCCTAAACAACATTTTTAGGGCTTGTCACAATTAGTCTGTACAAAAAGTTAGAGTATGATGATAACATGTGTATTCCTTGGATAGAACTTTCCAACGGGCTATCGTGTGCATAAAACAAAGATCATATGCAAAATTTACGACCCTGGGAAGTTGATGTTCTAACTTACCCAAACGAGGCCCACATGACTTTTGGTGCTTCATCTCCTAGAGTTAGGTTTTTGGATGTCTAGGGTTTTTGACATTCCTTTTTATTGTAAAAAATGTCTTCATAGCCTCATTGTAATCATATTCTTGCTAATGAGCGCAACCACCACATCTCTTCTCAGAGATAAGCTGCCACCATTCTAGCAAGCTTATTTTCTACTGCATTTTACAGTTTTAGCTTATTTCCTTATTGAATAGAAACCAGTTTTACTGTATATCTGTTATTCTGTGTTAAGCATATTTTGATAATAATCTGTATTCATTTCGTTCTTCTCATAAAACATGGATCAGTGGTATGAAAGAGTTCTTCTCCTTGTCATTCTTAATGCATGTCCCCAACGCGGTCAGGGTATAAATAATTGGGTCACGAGCTTGTTTCTCTTGAGGAAAAAAACCCTCGCACGCCCAAACCACCTCTCATGGTGGGAGAAAAGAAAGATGAAGGGACAAGATATCCCTTCAAAATGTTGCTCGAGGAATCCCTCATGCAATAGAGGAACATGATGATGGATAGTTTTGCGCAAATCCTTCGGCGGCTACCAACAGGCAACGCATCTTCCTCAAACATAGGTGTCGTCCCCTTCAAGGTACAAATCAACTTCGATATTCCTATATTTGAGGGTAATATAGATGAAGATGTTGTAGACAAATGGTTGAATCTTCTAGAAGGGTATTTCTTTGTCCATAACTTCTTGAGTAGAGAAAAGATCACTTTTGCGCTCCTCAAAGTCGCTCCCCGTGTCAAGGATTGGTGGGAAACTTTCTATGAGAAAAAGGAAACAGAGGAACCCTCATTATTTACAGTTGTGGTCACCTTGGAGTCCTTCAAGGATGTTATTAAGGAACAATACTACCATGTTGGAAGTTATGATGACATGTACACAAAATGGACCACATTGCAATAGGAAAGAGACCAAGAAGTGCTCGAGTTCACAAATATCTTCCATACCTTACGCACCAAGTTGGGTATCAAGGATTTTGAGCGACATCTGGTGCTCAAGTATCACAACGGTCTGCATAGATACATATAGAACTAAATGGAGTTTCTAAACATCTCATCCTTGGGTGCGGCCTACCGATATGACATCAAAATCGAGCAGAAGCTCAAACAAAAGACGCGACAATTTGGGCCTAGGAACCCCTCACAACAAAATCCAGGAAAGGGTAGCCCCAACCCATAGAACAAGGTACAAAGAAAATACAGACAACCTCGGGACAACCAGTCCAGGTCGCAAGCAAAGAAGGATATCGGTAAGACAAAGAAAGATACCGGGAAGTGGTGGGACTTCCATAAGAGCCCTTGTCATAATACTGTTGATTTCCGCTCAAATCAGTCGCTGGTGGCTGAAGTGAAATCCTATGAATCAGATGTGGGTTCCAACTCTAAGTCAGAACTAGAAAGGGGGAGACAGATCATTGACGCAGAACCTAGTGCTACTATTGCTATCACCAAGCTCCATCCCGGTGAACCAAACGAGCCATAGGAAGGCGAGCGCCTTTTTCATTCACAGATGTGGGTGAAAGGTACCCCATTGCACTTCATCGTTAATAGTAGTAGCTAGAAGAACCTTTTCTTAGCAGAGGTTTTCAAGTGACTCACCCTGCCGAAAACACCGCACCCACAACCCTACACCATCGGATGGCTCTTCCAAGGAAGCGACATTTGTTTCTATCAACAATGTTGCCTGTCATAAGGAATCAAGCTCTTCAAAGATGAGTTATTGTGCGATGTTTCCCCTCTTGAAGTTTGTAATTTTATTTTGGGGCAACCATATTTATGAAAACATCATGTTGTATATGAGTCTAGGCCTCGCAGTGTTATTATTAGTTTGAACAAGAAATTGTACAGGATACCCGAATGGAAAATGATAAGTATGAATGGATGTCCCTAGAGGTCAATTCTATATGGTAGGAAGAGCTTGGAAAAAGAGTCTTGGGAAGGCTTAAGGGTTTCCAAGTGAGTTGAGTGACCTGCCGAGAGTAAAGTACCTGTCCGAGACATAATGAAAACCAAGGATGCTTGAAATATGTTAGTTGGACAAGAAATTTAAGCTTGTTGTCCCTAATTGCAGAAAAAGTAAATGATGTATATATTCTCATAAAATATAGTAAAGGCTACAAAACAAGTGCTAAAAATATGATTGTATAAGCAAGATACAAGCTTGTGAAAGCTAGCTTAACTTCAACAATGATAAAGCAATATTCTAGCACCAAAGAAAGGCTGAAACAAAATCTTATTGCAGTGATATTTATCAGCCTTATGGATGTAGAAAACCAAGATTTATAGCAGAAAAATCAGTCATTGAAATCTACTTCTAACTAACTCAATAAGTGAGTTAGGGTTAGTAGATAATTAGGGCAAAATTGTAGCAAATTCCTAGGGTTAGTTTAGGAGTTACTAGGGGTTAGAGAGTTAGTTTTCTATAGCCCTAATGGTTATAGCTTAGTTTTGTAGCAGAAACAACGATTAATGGTTGAAAGGGGACGCCTCAATGAGGAAAGAGATCTAAAGGCTCAAGGAACAACTTCCCAAAGAGACAACTTAAAAGCTTGAAAATTGCACGTTTACCAAGGCAACAATTTATTTCTTCAATGCAACAGGTGAGTGACTAGTGCCTTTAATTATTTGTTAATGGATTCAAGAAAAGAAAAATATCTAGAGGTACTACCTCCTTAGGGGTGTAAATCCTCTTACTCCCTAAGGCAAGTATCTCTAGCTAGGGTTTAGGCTAACAGGGTGTATGCACTTATACTTCTCTTAGTAAACCCTTGTCAAACCAATAAAATTTAAGCATAAAATGATGGAGGCTAAGGTGGGGGTGTGTGCCCTTATACTTAACACCTAGCTCTAGCAAAATAACCTTGTCTTGAACACAAATGATAATACAATGTAAAACAAATCCTTACCAATTCAAGGAAAATGCTAAGATAAACCACCACAATAGCAAAGAAGAGCCTTCCAAGGTTAGACCATCACTTCCATAAACCAACAACCAAAAATATATCCATACACAAGAGAACAAGAGAGAAACTATCCAAGGATAGCGAAAATTCCATTCTATTACTTCTCACAATGGGAGAGTTATGATTTAAAATGAGATCTTATGATCCTTATTAATACAAAATGTCACTAACATAGTTTGTCCACATAATTTTTGGGTAAACCATAAGATTAGGGGTCAACAACCCTAATATTTCCCCTTTACAAAATAATATTAAACAATTCATTCTAATTTTTACTTTTTTAAACAAATGAAAACCCTAAGAGTGACGCCACCCCTTTAGGAGGGACGTTTTGGCACTTTTAGGTCAAACGTTGAGTTGGGGATGATAGGGTTGGGCCTCCAAAGGGCATGTGTCTCCAATATAACCTTCTACTTCATTATCCAAGGGTTCCTTCCTTCAAAACTTTCCATGTGTATTCATCACCACCTAAAGCCCCTCAAGCATGAATTCAAGCCTCCAAAGGTGACGTTTTGGTTCTCCTAGGAAAAACGTTTGGCATGCAAGGACTAGGTCATGTCATCCACAATTTCTTCTAGGCCTCCAAAGGTATGTATCTCTCATTTGGTATGTGGTCCCTTGGCATCCAACCTATGGTATTCAATCCCCATGGAAGCCCAAGATAGGCTTGTTCCTCCAAAATTGTCCACCAAATAGGTCCTGCAAAGACAAATAAGCACGCCCTCAAAAGATATCAAGTCAAAAATATCATGATGAGTAAATCAAATCAATAAATGAGCCACCTAAGCATGTGCATCCAATATTACCATGTAAAACAATTTAGTACTCAAATACATTATGCGATTTTCCAAGCTTGGATATGGGAGGGTTGAAGAGGTGTCCTATTGGGTAGATCTTTCCTAGGTCAAGGAGTGTTTCCCAAATTATCTGTCTAAGCCATGTAAAGTGGATGAAGTGGTTAAGTATCAAGACTCAATGGGCATGGGGTTCATGACATACAAGGGGTTGTAGTGTTTCATTCATGGGTGCCTTTGTAGAGGGTGTGTGGCACCTTCGTTTCCAATGCAATTTTTCCAAGCCCATCATTTTTCCATTATTTTTTTCTTTCATGTTTTAAGGATGATTTGAAGGCCATTGTCCTGGCATGGTGTCCAGATAATGACAATGTCACTCACAAATACCTTGTGGAAATAAGAAGGTTGGCTTGTGATGAGACCCCCTTTCTCTCAGTTGTGCAACTGAGAGCCACTACCATGGCTTGGTGGCTAGATGACGGTAATGTCATAACTGCTAGATACCCATGATCATGATAGGATGGATCATGATGAGACCTCCTATCCTCCAACTAACCCCCTAAGCATTATATCATTTATTCTTGTGGGTCCCCCTTTTCTTACTGATAAGTGTTTCATTGATTTCTTGGGGGATCCCTAGGCGAAGCATATGGAAGGTTTATAAGTAGGATTTTATCTTTTTCCCAACAATAATCCCTATGGGCCTTCAACCCCTTATTCCCATAGAATGAGGGACAACCCCTTATTGAGTCAATACACCCTAAAATAACAAGAGATAAGGAAATGGGGGGGTTTGAGTGATGAAAAGTGTTAAATATGACTGGGAATGGTACAATGGCTCTTCAAGGAAGTTCCTAGTAGCAAATGCATTCCCAAGGAAGACTACTTACTAGGGCACAATGTCAACCACCAAGGTGAAACAGGGAAAAGGCATAATGTCCAAGCATATGTCATGAAATCTAATGCAGTCTAAGATACAACATACTCAAATGCCTCAAATATTGAAATGACAATCACCATAATAGCTGACTTGTACCTCATGGAGAAAGGCCGAGTGCCTCTCGAAAGACAGCTGGTGTGGTGGATGCCATCTGAAAATATATGACCTCTGTGGTGGTGAGAAAGGTCTCCATCTGTGAAAATGGATATTATTGGTCATGTAGAGTCTCGACACTCCATATTTGAAACCTGAGGGCCTCAAAACATAATCTCCTTAGTTATCCCACAAAATGGGGATAACATCTGGCTCCTACTTAGGGACATGTACTCGTCGTAGAGTGCATGAGAACCGCAAAATCTCCTAGTGGAACTATTCCTGCCAAAACTCAAACAAAAGAATTAGAGCATTTAGGGTGGTTCTATCACCCTTCATCCATATACATAAAAATAAAAAATGAAAACTAATCTAGAAAAGAAAAAATTTGACATTTTTTCAAAAATTTCTAAACTAAGTATGAAATCGATATGCAAGTAGAGAAAAAATGAAATATGAAATGTATCTAAACTAATATGAGCAATCAAGATGCAAATGAAAGGAAAGAAAGATGGCCTACCTACTTACTTGGGGCATGGGCCCTGAAGAATTTATGTGACCCAAAAATAAGGTTGTATGTGACCCAAAAATAAGGTTGGAGAAGAGATCCATCCATTGGTAATGACATATTTCTCCTGTCTAAGGTTGTCAGATAGTACTTTTCTTTCTCAGACTTCTTCTTGATGATGTAAGGGCCAATCCATGAGTTGTCATTTCTCTGGTCATACCTAGGCTTTCCTTTTCTCTTGTCCCACATGAGCGCAAGAATTACCTCATTGAAATTGATGCAAGTTGTACTCTCAACATATGGATATGAAGGAGGCTCTATGCGAACCATCTCTCTGACGATTTCTTCATGTTTTTGACCTTATTTCTTCAAAACATGGATAGACCCTGGCTCCTTCCCATGGTATTTTGCAAGTTTCTCTTTGTATTCATTTGTCTTTGGGAGAATCATATCTATGGAGTCTTCCTGCATGAAGGGTATCTTAGATGGATCATACTCAATAATCTATGGAGGCACATCATAATCACACTCACTAACATAATCAGAGCCATTAGGATCCATCACATATTTATCATTTTTTTCCCAGTTGTGCAAGATCTCATAGGTGCCATAATCCATGTGGATGTATGCATGGGTAAGACTCATGCTAAGAAAACCCCCAAGGGAGGAATACCATCTCTTTGATAGGATAATCCCCCAAGCATCTAGAACATCAATCACAACTATGTCCATGAGGAGGATGATATGCAGAAAATCAATCAAAAAAACTTCAACGTCCTCACACACCCTGAAGACCTTGACCCTTATAGAATCAATACTGAATACATTTCCATAAGGTTGGGTTGTCTTCAGAACAAGTTGTTCCATCACTTTCAATGACATGACATTTTTTGAGGCCCCAAAATCAATCATTCAGTTGTTTATGTGGAGGACATTCATTACCACTGAAATATAGAAGGGGAGATTCATGTCTCTTTATTGATCGAGATACATAGTGTTCAAGATAATAGGGGGATCTTCCTTCTTCGCTGGCACTTGTAATACTTTCAAAATTTCCCTTTTCACAGAAGGGATCTTACAATTCTCCATCACTGGGACCGTCATATTCAATTTTCCAAACATGCTTGCAACATCTATATTCAACTGAATCTCATTCGCATGAGTTGGCTTAGGAAGCAACTCACATATCAGAGTTGGAGGTGGTGGTGTCACCTTCTCTGTTGATTAAAGAGGAGTTTCAAGATGTGATGGAGGGTTTGAAGCTTTATTTATTCTAGTGTAGGCGAGATATTCCCTCCTCCTTAATGCCTTCTTCTGATCATCTATTAACTTATTCAAGGCCCAAAGTCTCCCCTCTCTTTCTCCTCATCTTCTGGCTTCATTGATATGTTCTTGTGTGACTTGATCTTCTTGGAACATGTAGATCATATTGATGAAATTCATATCATCAAGAGAATCTTCATCTTGGTGGGGACATTCATATTCCCTCTGAGGTTCTCGGCATGGAAGGCACCAAGTTTCTATGTCAATCATCCCAACTGGTTTCAAAGTAATCGGGGCCTTTGCATCTTGCTAAGGCCTTGGTTTCCAACCTTTGGAATCTCTTTGTTGTGTGGAAAACTGGGGTCTGGGAGAATATTGATTCCTCTCTACAGTAGTCAAACAACCCATAATCAGATTCTACACCTGGGTAAATTGAGTACTCATATGATCTATCTTATGTGTCAAGAGGGCAATCAGATCAGGAGCATTGTTGTTGGAAACCTTAGTCTTTGCTTCTGCCTTGACACAAGAGTACTGGAAAGGTTCCACTTTTGAATCAAGGAGATTCTCTTTAATGTTGGCATTGTACTCCTTGGCCTGTGCCAACGATGTGGGATTCTTGTCTTTCAAATGAATAAAAATTTCCCTTCAAAAGTGTTCATATAAAGGAGACGAAATGATGAGGCTGTAGGATGGAATTCTGTTGGAATCTGGTTGTACAACTTGACAAATCTAGTATTGAATTCCTTCATCGTCTCATTCTTCTTTTTATTTATCTTATTGAATTGAGCTCCAAGCATCCCACCGTCTATCTTTGTTGACCATCTGCTCTTAAATAATTTGGCAAAAGACTCTTAGGATGCGAGATGATTTTTAGGGAGGCCTTTGAACTCATCCAAAGCTTCTTTGGTCAATGATGAAGCGAATAACCTCATGGACACATCTTCATGTTCTATACCTGCATTGTCCATGTCTTCTCCCATGACATAAAGATGATACTCAATGGCCACTACATTGTTTCCTAGGAACTTTGGCAACCACTAGTTAGACTTGTTGGCCCTTGACCAAGTTTTGAGGAACACTTGGTCATATTTGACCATTTTTGGACTTCGACAACCTATCAAAGATGGAGCGCCAGGCAAAGCAAAGATCACGGGATCTCGGTCCACTTTTGGGCCTCTTTTAGGGTTTTGGGTTAATGTAACGAGAAAGGGATGTTGGCCTATGGGTTTACCCACGCTTAGGCCCACTTTTGTAATATATAAATAGAAGGATAGGCAATGTAAGAAGTAGTAGATGTGATTGCTTAGTGCAATTGGTAGTGAATCTATGTGATGCTGAATAAGTATTTTGTGCAAATTGTGTAAGTTTTGCCAGGCTAAGTTCAAGTTACTGTGTGGTTGCTATAGGAAGTTGAGTGTTGTAACGCGGGGAAGAAGGAACTAGCGAGCTGCGCAGATCTTTTGTCCTATGCGAAGAAGGGTTTTGGAGGGTTTGTACTTGTAACAGATAGAAGACGACAATAAAGAAGAAGATCTTATGGATGTAGCCCCAAGGTGGGGGTGAACCACGTAAATCTATGTGTTATGCTCTGTGCTTTGATTCAATGTGTTTATCTTTTCTTATGCTATGTGCTTTGATATATCCACTTATGCTCTGTTCTTATTAGATATATATGATTGTTAGATCTGATGTGTATGAGGATGGTTAAGTGTTGAAATATTGTAGATCTAAGTGTACACCACAATGCTTTGTGTTGTCTGTGAAGTATAATAAGGGTTGAATATTGATGAATGATCGATGCTAAGTGCTCTGTAAATGATATAATCATAGATCTGTTTCCCAGCTAAGGTTGCAGACACTTGAGTCTTGTAACCGCCCCTGCCTCTACCTTGGGTGAGACTTCATTTTTTTTGTAGTTGTTGCCGAAAGGGTCATTAGTTAGGGCTTTGTTGGTGCGCTCTTGAGCATTGAACCCTGGGTCTGCCCCTATGCCAAAAAATGGTTCCGTTGTCGAGACCTGAAATTGTGATTGCTAGGAACTGAGGAAGAAGAAACTTTGTGCAAAAGAAATTTCTGTGCATAGATCTGTTTCCCTAGTACGCAACTTTTTACTCGACCTGTGAAGCTTTGTGCCAGGAATAAGGTCAGATCTAAAGAAAGGAAGATCAGATCTGAAGAAAAGAAGTGAGATCTGAATGCTCTGTGCTCTAAGAAAAGTAAAAGTAGAAGTTTCTGAAAGAAAGAGGTCAGATCTGCAGAAAAGAGGTAAGATATGTAAGCTCTGTTCTCTAATAAAGGTAAGAATAGTTAAAAGTTCTTAGATCCGGAAGCTTTGTGCCCTATAGAAGTAAGATAAGTGGAATTTTTTGTTTCTAGAACATGGATCTAGGTATGTTTGATAGATTATGTCCTAGCTTAAAACCTAGGCCATTAATAGATGAAAGAAATTTTTAATGAATAGATATGATAAGTATAATGATAGATATGTTATACCTATGCATAGAAAGAATGTCTGGACTAACAGATGGATGCAGGATCCTAGAAAGAAGTTTTTGCAGGTTAGTTATCACGATTCTAGTGCACAGTATAGAAGAGGCTGGGGATCATTTAAAAGAAAGTGAGGATGAATCCTATGTTACAGTTGCAGAAAACCAAGCCATCTAGCTAAGGAATGCCCTGGTAAAAGACCTAATTGTCTCTATTGCAAAGCTATGGACCATGAGGTATTGGATTGCCCTAGAATGATCGCTAAGCTTGATAGGATAAATCTGAATCAAGAAGATCATAAGGCAGATCCAGAAAAGGCAGAAACCCAACAAGAATCAGAGAAAGTATTATAACAGATGAAAGAAACCCTGAAGGAACATAAAGATGCCCGATTACCAAAGATCTTCAAACCTAAAATCCTACTTATAAGTAGCCATTCTAGATCATCCAAAGGCAACAATTTATTTCTTCAATGCAACAAGTAATGAATAGTGCCTTTAATGATTGGGTTAATGGAGTCAAGCAAAGAAAAATAGCTAGAGCTACTACCTCCTTGGGGGTGTAAATCCTCTTACTCCCCAAGGCAAGTATCCCTAACTAGGGTTTAGGCTAAGAGGGTGTATGCACTTATCCTTCTCTTAGAAAACCCTTGTTAAAAAAATAAAATTTAAGAATAAATTGATGGAGGCTAAGGTGGGGGTGTATGCCCTTATACTTTCCACCTAGCTCTAGCAAAATAACCTTGTCTTGAACACAAATGATAATGCAATGTAAAAACAATCCTTACCAATTCAAGGAAAATTTTAAGATAAACCACCGCAATAGCAAAGAAGAGAATTCCAAGGCTAGCGCATCACTTCCATAAACCAACAACCCAAACATATAGCCATACACAAGAGCACAAGAGAGAAACTAGCCAAAGATATCGAAAATTTCAGTCCACTACTTCTCACAATGGGAGAGTTATGATTTAAAATGACATCTTATGATCTCTATTTATACAAAATGTTACTAACATAGTTTGTCCACATATTTTTAAGGTAAACCACAATATTAGGGGTCAACAACCCTAATATTTCCCCTTTACAAAATAATATTAAACAATTCATTCTAATTTTTACTTTTTTGCACAAATGAAAACCCTAAGAGTGACATCACCCCTTTAGGAGGGACGTTTTGGCACTTTTAGGTCAAACATTGAGTTGGATATGATAGGGTTGGGCCCCAAAGGCCATGTGTCTCCAATTCAACCTTCTACTTCACGACCCAAGGGTTCCTTCCTTCAAAACGTGCCATGTTTAGTCATCACCACCTCAAGCCCCTCAAGCATGACGTCAAGCCTCCAAAGGTGACGTTTTACCTCTCTTAGGAAAAACTTTTGGCATGCAAGGGCTAGGTCATGCCTTCCACGATGTCTTCTAGGAATCCAAAGGTATGTCTCTCTCATATGGTATGTGAGCCCTTGGCATCCAACATGTGGGCTTCAAGCGCCGGGGAAGCCCAAGCTAGGCTTGGTCCTCCAAATTTGTCCACCAACTAGGTCCTCAAAAACAAATAAGCACGCCCTCCAATGATCTCAAGTCAAAATATCATGATGAGTAAATCAAATCGATAAATGAGCCACATAAGCATGTGCATCAAATATTACCCTGTCAAACAAGTAACTGATCAAATACATTATGTGACTTGCCAAGCTTGGATATGGGAGGGTTGACGAGGCATCATATTGGGTAGATCTTTCCTATGTCAAGGAGTGTTTCGTAGGTGATCTCTCTCTAAGAAATATAAAGTGGATGAAGTGGTTAAGGATCAAGACTCAATGGGCATGGGTTTCATGACATACAAGGGGTTGTAGTGTCTCGTTCATGGGTGCCTTTGTAGAGGGTGTGTGGCACCTTTGTTTGCGATGCAATTTTTCCAAGCCCATGGCTTTTCCATTATTTGTTTCTTTCATGTTTTAAGGACGATTTGAAGGCCATTTTCCTAGCGTGGTGTCCAGATAATGACCGTGTCATTCATAAATACCTTGCGGAAATGAGAAGGTTGGATCGTGATGAGACCCCTTTATCTTAGTTGTGCAACTGAGAGCCACTACCCTGGCTTGGTGGCTAGATGATGGGTATTCAGCGGTATGACATTACCATCGTATGGCCACCAACCCCCTAAGCATTCTATCATTTATTCTTGTGGGTCCCCATTTTCTTAAAGATAAGTGTTTCATTTATTTCTTGGGGGATCCCTGGGAGAAGCATCTAGAAGGTTGATAAGTAGGATTTTATTTGTTACACAACAACAATCCCTCTTATCCTTCAACCCCTTCTTCCCATAGAATGAGGGACAACCCCTTCTTGGGTCAATACACCCTAAAATCCCAAGAAATAAGGAAATGGGGGGGTTTAAGTGATGAAAAGTGGTAAGTATGGTCAGGAACAGTACGATGTCTCTTCAAGGGAGTTCCTAGTAGAAAAACCATTCTGAAGGAAGACCACTTACTAGGGAACAATGCCAACCACCAAAGTGAAACATGGAAAAAGGCATAATGTCCAAGCATATGTCATGAAATCTAAAGCAGTCTAAGATACAACATACTCAAATTCCTCAAATATTGAAATGACACTCACCATAATACCTGACTTGTACCTCATGAAGTAAGACCTAGTGCCTCTCGGAATCCAACTAGTGTGGTGGATTCCATTTGAAAATATATGACCTCTGTGGTGGTGAGAAGGGTCTCCATCTGTGCAAGTGGATACTTCTAGTCATGTAGTCTCTCAACACTCCATATCTGCAACATGAAGACCTCAAGACATAATCTCCTTAGTTATCCCACAAAATGAGAATAACATGGCAGATGAAAACTTCACACACACACACACACTCACACACACACAATAGGTGAAGTTTAAGTCCTCCACCAAAGATACTCTAAAAGATAACATCAACACTAGCCGACCTACTTGGAAATATGTCTCCTCTTCTCCACTCAACAATTACAATCTAGGGTTCAATCAAAAAACCTTGCTCCAATGTCTCCAAGGGATGAAACCCTAAC
>JASDQU010735629.1:73450-108644 GCA_032191745.1 Picea mariana | reverse complement strand
ACTCATTCATTAACCCCTAATCAAGGAGTTAATCATACTTCAGCTAAGTATAATCAAAATAATTAATTAATAACTTGTAATCAATTAAGGTTATATAATAATTAATTATAATTTAGCTAATGTTTAGGATTATTTATGAAATTATTCACAGTAATAAGAAAAGGGTCATTACAGATCTGAGCCCATGGAATGCAAATATGGAACTTGCTTCAAACTTCAAGAGCTTGGCATCAACTCAAACTCAAGTCTCCATGACTTCATCCAACTGTACGCACTTTGCCTTCCTTCAGCCTTACAGAAACTTTAATGTGTCCATGAGATCCTTTAGTCAATATCTCTCTCAGAACAGATCTTCAAGCTATGCTCAAGAGATTATTTTCACAAGAGACCCTTTCTTCTTATTTATACTCTCCAAGTAGCTTCCTTAGAAGCATCTTCTAGGCCACTTTGTCCACATAGTCACCTATGTCCAACTTTTCCCAATTTGCCACTTGTCCATGTATCCAATAGCCACTTGACCACTTAACCCATTTTCCTCATTATAGGGTTAACCTTCTTATAACCACTCTCCATAATTAGAAATTTCTCCATTTACTTTATTATTTAAATAATCCTCCTTGACTTTGTCACTTCACTTTATTATTTAAACAATCCTCTTTGATTTTGTCACTTCACTTTAATATTTAAATAATCCTCTTTGACTTTGTCACTTTATTATTTAAATAATCCTCCTCGACTTTGTCACTTCATTTTATTATTTAAATAATCCTCTTTGATTTTTTCACTTCACTTTATTATTTAAATAATCCTCTTTGACTTTGTCACTTCACTTTATTATTTAAATAATCCTCTTTGATTTTGTCACTTCACTTTATTATTTAAATAATCATATTTGACTTTGTCACTTCACTTTATTAAATAATCCTCTTTGACTTTGTAATTTCACTTTGTTATTTAAATAATTTCTTCTTTGCAGGCACCTTGACCTTTTGGGGCTTCAAGCCAACATATGAGGGTCCTCCAACTTCGTAAGGCCATAACTCTCAAACCGTGAGGTGTTATGTGACGTTCTACATACCACCAAAAATGGAATGACAAGCACTATCCATCTAGAATAGTTTCACTGACAAATTCACCGATATTCATCTCATTATTCCATAATTAAGCATGGGTTCTCTAACCATACTTCTAGGATAACTCAACCACAAAGCATCTCCGCATGAGGGATTTCACCATAAGGGGACCACTTTGGATTTCACCGTAAAGTGTCTTCGCATGAGGGCTTTCACCATAAGGGGACCACTTTGGATTTCACCGCAAAGCATCTTCCCGTGAGGGATTTCACCATAAGGGTACCACTTTGGAGTTCATCCATTTGTACAACCATGACAAGACAATAATGATTCATCTTTACATCAATCCAACTACAACTCATTGATCCATATTCATCTATGCATATGACTATGACTCCTCTTGACATCAATCCATTGATGTCAAGGTCAGTACATGATCCATCAATCAATACATCAATAAACTATGAAAAGACATTGTTCCTTTGACATCAATCCTTTGGCATCAATGACAACATGATCCAACAAAAATGGGTAATAGATCAAGGAAGACTAGGATATAGGAATTAGAACAGTGGATAATAGAACTGGGAGCCAATCCAAGATATGAAGCATCTATACAAGAATTAATAAATACAAAATACAAGGAAATTCAAGTGTTGAAGAAAAAACTCAATATCTCAAGCATTGAACATGTACAGACTCCTGAACTACAACCTATTCAGGGAGAAAAAGAGCAAATTCTGAGAAATATGGTAAATAGGGTAGAATAGATTGAATTATATGAAAGTTAAATCAAAATATTAAAATAAGGATCATCTTCTTCAAAAGTAGCCAAATCAACAAATCCAACAACTCGATTGTCAAAATCATTAGCATATCTAAATCTAAAGGGTGTGTAAATATAAAAACCGAAGAAAACAATTTTATATCGAAAAGAAGAAATCAAGGATAAAGATAAAAATGTTATAGAATATAAAAAATTGAAAACAAAAATGCAGAAGGAAATATATAAATTGAGTGATAAGATGTTTGGTAAGCCATATTTAATAGGGGCTAGACATGTCATCTAGGATGAAATCATAAATGAAGTCACCAAGCTCTGGGATTTCTTCAAAATTATTAATGATACAATTCAATTAACATATGAGATCGATGAAGTTGTGAAGAAAACATTTGTTGAATTAGGAACAAGACCTCAGGTTGCTACCCAAATAATCAGGTTCCTAAATTCAAATTCCAGTGAAGTAATAAAAATAAAAGGCATTAAAGATAGGACAAAGATAGTCATGGAAGATGAAAGAATTTGTATTAAAAGAAATTTGTTGCAGATAGCTAAAGATAAATGCATCAATATGAAGAGGGATGTTGATTTCTTCACCAACAAATTTGAGAAATTGATAAAGATGGGTCTGCTTTCAGTTTGGAATGAAAAAGGGAAATTATTGTCATTTGAATAATACCAAAAAAAATATGTCCATAGCCATAGAAAATGAGTCAAAGATTCAAGGGATGTCTGATCAATTAAGAGGCTGATTCATTGTAGATTTACTTATGGATGATTTTCATTTACTCTGGTTAATCAAAGAGTTGTTTCCAAATCCACATATGTATGAAAAATACACAGATCTTGGTATTTCCTACAGACGGATGAAATCTTATGGATATCCTTCAAGCGACACTTGGAATTGTTTTCTCCATCTAATAGTTGGATGAGTCATCAAAGCAGTTCGAGATAGTTAGCCAATCTTCCAGTTGTTTCCTATTTTTATGGATCAAAGAACTTTTTGTCATCTAAATACTACAAAATAGGACCAGATAACAATTTTTTGGTTATGATCTAAACGCATAAATTTATGTGAAATATTATATGTAAAGGGTTCTTTTTTGGAGACCTAAAGGACTATCTTTTGAATTAATTTTTCCAAGTTTTGAATATTCAAACTTCGATGTTTCAGTCTGTGTAATTATCTTTTTTATGTTATTTCCATATTCTTAAATTTATTCTTAAACGTATCTATTGCTATGAATGTGATGATTTAGTATGACTACTACCATCATTTACTACAAAGGTATCTTTAAAGGTCACATATTTCTTCAATGTAATACAAGTATTAAGAAAACATGTTCTTGCATATTATTATTCCTTTTTGAACAGAAATAAAAAATTCTTTTCTATTCAAATCTTACTCTGGTTTAGAATCAAATTTAATTACCATTTCTTCTATCTGAAAGTTAAATAGTATTTATCATAGATACATTATTTCACTATTTAGTTTTATTTCTTCTTATTTCTCATGTCATCAACTTTAAAAATTTAAAGGTGACTAAAACAAAGAAACTTTTCCTTCTAATATTTATCTATTATATATTCTTAGACTGGTTAAACAAGTCCAAACAAAACAACAAAACGTTAAGTTCTAAAACAGATCAACAAAAAGGAAATAAAATAATTTAATGGATGCCTTGGCATAGTTTCCTAGCCAGAAACATCTCAAGGATTACAACAATTCTCTCAAAATACCACTCCTAGGTTCTCTACTCAACTATCAAATAAATATGATGCTAAAGAATGGAACCCTTTCTCCTCCTAGTGGCCCAATATTTAACATAGCCCGATATCCATACAGGGTTAGGGTTTTGACATCCTCAACCCTCAATTAGTGATCAAGTTTAGACCTTATAGAATATTCTTGAAATTCCACAATTGGATAGCCCCATATGTGTGAGTAATGGGGACTAACGTGGAATCCAATCGTACCATGGTGGTTAACAAGGTAGGTCAACTTGCAAGAGGCATAAATTTTGCATCCAAGCTCTAATTGAGGTGTTTGATGCACCATTTGGAAGGCCTTGGAGTGTAGAACACAATAATTGGCGTGTGGAATTTTTTCAAACACCAAAAACACATAAAATGTTGTTTAATTCCTCAAAATGGACCCGAAAGGTTCTAGACCCTAATTTTCCAAACTGGGACCTACCACTTAAATGGCCTTGCAAGTTGATTCCTGCAATTTTTTCCACCCAGAAAGAATTGAGATAGATGAAAAATAATATAATGATCCAATATGGATCATTCCTCAACTTGTCCTAGAGCACATCAAAATCCACTCAATAAGCACAAGTAAACCCACATACCCTCTAAGCATACTACATAAGGCCTTGAATCCAATGAAAAATACAAACCCATATTCCTGCAGGGCCATTATTTCAAGGGGATATATTAAAAAATGATATGTAACTCAAACCCCCCCACATTCTTTTAATCAATATCCATTTAGGAATAAATGAGACTTGCAAGGGGAGTATTGATATTTCACCCTTTCCCTTAAAATAATTCTCCCATATGAAATAAGTGGGAAGGAATTTTCTCAACGTAACCTTTTTCAAAGGAATACTAGGAGGCCCTACTCAACCCAACCAATGATAAATCTCTAGCAAAGAGTGTTCTTTCCCGCCTTCGACTCTAACAAAACCAAGAAACTCACCTAGGTGCGAAAAAATGACAAATACAATTTCTCCTAGTTATAGGATCTTTCATGCACCCATTTCCTCATATTTTGAGTTACCATATCTATAGAGAAAGTGTTTGAAATGACCATCACTATGACAAAATGTTCCTATGAAAACACCTAACATTGAAGATAAGAGACCCTCCAACCCATTCTATCTCTATTTTTCTTCCTCACCCAGGAAATTCTTTTTTTTTTGTATAACTAATATCCCTAATGACTGTTGATGTTGATATGGATGAGTTCCAAGATTTAGATATAGATCCCAAGAGATTTAAGAAGAAAAAAAGAGAAAGTAATAGAGATGATCCTAGACCATGAAGAAGATGAACTATATATATATTTTCATTTCAAGGCCTATTTATTCATATACCAAATGTTTTATGGACCCAGGGACAATCTTCAAGTGGGGAGACTTGTACCAAATGATTAGGGAGGAAACATTTCCTAATATTCCACTCCCCCATGGAGACACCAATCTTGACGAAGGTGTCTACCAGTCCATTAAGAAGTCACAATTTCATAGAATAGTTGCTCGATAGATTATTCTTTCTTGTACATAATTCATCACCTAGATTATCAGTCTGGTAGACATTGACAATAGTTTGATACAAGAAACTAATGGGAAGGATATCACCTCATCCTAGATATCAACTTTAGATGCATGTTATAAGGTCTTGTCTACCGAAATAGACCTAGATGATGAGTGGATGTTGCAATTCCCTTTGAATTACAGGGATATTATGAAGAGTTGGTATCCAAATAGTGAATATTTCAAATCAAGGAGGATAGAGACATACTTGAACTAGTTTATCATAAACTTCCTTCAATATCAACATGGTTATCCTTAGCATATTGTATGGTGAGGAAGATGGTACCCAATTCAAAGAGTCATGGATGCCCATGATTTATGTAGTCACAAGATAGGTTTTATATTTAATTGGGCCTCTATCGTATCAACATCAATGGGCTAGGCCATATTTAAGGCCAAGCACATGGCCCTAGAAATGCATCCAACCTTTTACATGCCTTCATATCTATTAGATATCACTTTCATAGTCAAATTATTTCTCGGGATGGGTTGGCAATGAAAACTAAGCGATCTCCCAATCCATATATACTATCAAACTCCAGGGATGATTTTTAAGGATGGAAATTTATTTTAAACTGTAGAAACCTTGGCGAATCTTATTAATCCTTCATATGCCAACTATAAATAATTGGCGATATTTTTGTAAAAATATTCAAATTTCTAAGGATTTTATATAGTTTTTATAAAATTTTGGCAAATTTTAAGGTAAAATAATTTTATCCTATAGAATTTGGGCGAATCATTTTTAAAATAGTGAATCTCATTTTTGGAAAAACCATGGAAAATTAGCCCATGAGCGAAATTTATCCCCTAAAAGCATCCCTATCAGACTCTATATGAATATATATACATAATCCACTACACTCAGATATGTGAGAAGTTCATAACTCCTCTATACGAACTTCTTTTATGTCCATAGACAATATGGATGTCAGAAAAAGATATGCAAGTTGTCGTAGATGTGGGTGACCGGTATGTCACCAAAAACATAATGCATATCAATTTTTTTAAAGTTGTTAAGGCTCCTCATCTACTTCCTATATTTATCCTAGACAAGTTCTCACTCTTGGAGATATCATATCAAAATTATGTACATGGATTTGGGGTAGTACTAGCTCACGACAAGAAATATTCCATGAACTCCACTACCTTTTTACATAGGAGATTACCACTTCAAGGACATCAAAGAAATAGTGGTGGAAGAAGAAAATATGGCCACATTTCATTTTAGGGAAGAGAGATGCAAAGATGACCCTCTATATGTTGTTATTAAACACCACATGGCTTGCAAATATAGGTGGCCATACAAAAATGAAGTGTGGCAGCATGACTTTTGGTAGATCAAGTTGAAAGGACAACTTCCAAGCAAGGAAACATGGTACTCTAGGGAGAAGGTAGAGGTAAAATTTCCTCACCTCATTTAGTAAAATATTTTGGGGACCAAAATCCTCCAAAAAGTGGGGAGGTATGATCCATATTGGATCATTATATAATTTTTCATCTATCTTGGTACTTTATGGGTCGAAAAATTGGAGGAATTGGCTTGTAGGGCCAAATTTAGTTATAGGTCCCAGTTTGGAGATTTGGGATCTAGAACCTTCCAGAGCCATTTCGAGGTATCAAATGGAACTTTTTGGGGTAAAAATTTTATGAGCATAGATTCCAACCTCTATACACTATCCTACACATTGACACCTTTCCAATGGTGTGAAAATCACCTCAATTAGAGATTGTATGGGGAAGTTATGCCTCCCGCAAGTTGACCTACCCTTTTTACCACCATAGTGCCAAGTGGATGCCACATCATCCCATGTTACACTCACATATGGGGATATTAACATGGTACTTTCAATAATATTTTAGAAGGTCTAAAATATTAATTAACTAAGTGTTGATGATGCAAAATCCCTAACCCTATATGTGTTAGAAAAATCAGGATCATAGAGCAATAAAATAAAAATACATGCGAAAATAAAACACAAAAGACACACAATACAATAGAGACATAGATATACATGGTTCACCCAATGTGGCCTATTTCTACCAGAGAAATTTCCAGTCCTTCCCATTGATGAGCCAAAATGGCCCCTTTTCAATCAAATGAGGGAAAACGCTTGATGGTAGGTCTCAATTAGACCCACTCTCGTTTGAGGTAGTGTTTCCCACCAGATTTTGGCCTGGCTATTGATCTAAATAATATACTAACTAAATATGAATATAAGAACTAAAGGTTCTCAAATGAATTAAAAATAACACTACTAACTAACTATTTCTAAACTAAGATGAGTGATTACAAAACTAGGATGTAGATTCTAGTCTATTATAAACTATTCTATCCTGATCAAGACCAAGATAAAAGATGAGTACAATGGAATATTTGTATTACTTGTAAAGAAAAAAATCGTATAACAAGGAATATTAAATATTGATAGAGTAACTAGTTATAACCAACATAAATTTATTAAGAAACTGAATCATAAGGTTGTTGTACTAAAACTAAAGAATAATAACGATTGTAAATAGATGAACCTTAATCCAGAAGAAATTCATAACCAACATCCATAAACTATAGGATAAGACATGCATAAAATTGAGTAATCACATTCATACACATTGACACCATCATTTTCATAAAATGTCTCATGTTCTTTATTCATCCAAAAGTAAAAATACCATTCATCTTTCAAAAGAACCAAAATCCCTTTTTATTTTATATTTGTCTCCTTTATAGAAGGAGTATGGAAGCCCTTTACATTCCTTATCTTCCAGGCGGTCAGGATCCCGAAGAGACACTTCAATTTCCTTTCCTAATTAGGACAATAACATAATTACAATGAAATGATTTCTCTGCAAAATTTTGGTTACAATGAGATTATCAAGAGGGTCCAGACAATTGCAATTTCGCATCTATGAACGCCTTCCAACTTTTGAAATATTCGAGTATGGAATCCACTCGATGTATCTGCATTATTTCTAGGCCTGCCTTACTTTTGCACATGGGAATGATGACTTATGTCCTTAAGATTTGTTCAACACATTGCATGGAATCCTCTATCAATGTGATTATTCATGAGCGATGGATTAGTCTTGTACCTATAACCTCCGCATTGATTTTTCCAATTGCTTCGATGGATTTCAAGCCAAGGTTTCTTTTGGTATCCACATCTTTGACCATTTTTTGGGTGGATGAATCCTAATCAATATCCCTTAGGGGTCCATTCCAAAATTTAAGAGTATATTTTCTGTCGATCTCCATATTTATGTGCTTGATGTAGTGATATGCCCTCGAGTCTCTAGGAAATTCATAATTTTTGTCATTCATGCATCCAAAAGTCATCGATCTCTGATTCTCTATTCATATGAGTACATGGGCAGGGTCTTTGGGAATGCTTGTTGTGAGTCTTGCTATTCTTTGACTCTGTTGTAAGCTTCTAGGTATTTTTGGTAATTTTCATACATTTATGTCACTTGTGTGTTGAATTTTATCTATTCAGACCTAACCATCATATTTTTGTTAAGTGCACATAATAAAATCTTTTGTGTGTCCCAAAGATCCTCATTCTTCTCAATGACACCTTCTTTTATGGTTTCGAGAGTAGTTGTTTTGTTTCATCTTTCCTTTACATATTTTCTCAAGAGATCATTTTCTAGATGCATCCTCCTGATTTCCTTTTCACCTCTTTCATTAGAAGTTATCAATTCAACAATCTCTCCTTTGATCTTCGCTACCTCATGGTTGTGTGAGGTTTTAATATTTTCCATCTCACTCGCATGGGCCTTTTGGGTGAGGGAGTTTTATTCGTTAAATATAGCATGTAGATATTTTTCCTGTGCCTTGAGTTGCCTCTCCAAATCCTCTTCATGGATTGTATATGTTTGTTGGATTTACTTCCTGTGTTCATTGGCCATAGTTTCCTTAATTGTTTCTAGGGTCATCTCCAACCCAATGACCCTGGATTTTGTGGCATCAAGTGCACATGTGACTTCATGGATAGATACTATATTCACACCAACAATAGTGTTGAATGTTGAGGCTGCTTGTATTGCATTATATTTCAAATATGATCCATCTTTCCATTTGATGTTCCTTTTGGGAGATTCTTGCCTTACGTCAACTTTTCATCTTTTGATTTTAGGGGTTCTCTTCTCAACAACTCATGTCTTGTGGTTGTAATAGTAATCTTCAATGATGATCACTGCTCCCTCAAAGCTGAGTCCTTCAGAAGTGAGTGATAGAGTCCCTGGGATAGAGGCTAAGGGTGTTCACTCTTCTATTGGGGTTTTAACCAGATCGAAATAAGGGCTTATAGTGATAATTTCATTGTCACTTGCCAACCTATTGTATCAGACATCGAGAATGTCGACCTTGTATTTTTCCTTCTTTTCCTAGTTCTTTCTTGGTGTGGTCGATGTTGATTGTCCTATGTTTTTTGTTTCTCCTTCACTTGTATTAATTTTCCTTGGGGGCAGGTCTCTATTCCATCTTTTCTCGAGTGCATCTCGCTTCTCCTAAACTTCCCTTTTCTTCACTTACCGGTACTATTCTTCATCTTCTTTGGCTTTTCTTGTCATATCAGCTTCTTTATCCCTCTTTTTCAACTCTTATTCATTTATCCTCTCTTTATATTTGAGGGGGAGGGCTATGAATCGTTCTAGACTTGGTGTTCTTTCCTTATATTATTATTTCCTTAGTTTTTGTTGAGAGGCATTAGTGGTGAGCCTCTCTGCCTCTTCCTCAAAACTTAAAGAGGATCGAAAGACATCTTCTGAGAACCAAGACTCGTGCATAATTTGTGGCACCAACCCAACAGATTTCATGTGTTTGTATACCACATTTCAGGGGTCATGTGATTTGGGATCTCTAAGATAGAGGCATAATTTCTTTAGTGTTTATGATTCCTTTTCGTCTTGCTTATTTTTCTGTAAAGAGTATGAGCCTATGTGAAGGGGAAAAATTGGCCAATACCTTTAGTTATTTTATGATAGGTAGGTAGTGGCCCCTTTCTCCACATTTTGGTATGATATTTATATGGCCAATAAATTGTCGAGCACATATTTGGGCAGCATGTGCGGTGGTCCAGTGGCCCCGTAGATCATGATATAAGTGTATATTTTTTTCATATGCTAGTCTTTGATCTCCTTTAAGTTTTTGATAGCCCTTGGAGAGATCCTGTGTGGGAAAAGTCCAAAAATATATTTGTGCAAGGGGGTGAGGAAATATTCATAGATCTAATATAAATATTCCTTGCAGTTGACTTCCCATAGTTGCAAACAATACAAATGGATCGGGCCCTTTTCCGAGGTCCAGGACCAGCTAAATGTGGGGAATGAATTGGTGAAACACACAACATCTATGAGATAAGAAGACATATAGACCTTTTGGATCTTGGATATTCTTAGCGATGCTGAAAGAAATAATGCTCACCCAATTGAACGCTTGGCCCTTCTGGACTATTGTGTAATCCATGGGAAACTAATCCTTCCTGAAATGGGTGCTAGTTTCCCCACCACAAAGTTTTCATATCATGGTATTCAGTATCCCATAGGGGCTCTTAAGGTATCGTGATGAGACATAATGTTCCCCCTTTTTTCACTTTAAGGTCTCGAAGTATTCATTTTCAACCTTGAATTGGTCTGGGAACAACTCATCCATGGATACTATAGGTTTCGGGGTCTAATATTTATCTCAGATCTCTTTTTATTTTAGTGATGCGATCGGGAGACCTGAAGCATTGACTATTAGTCTCGTATATTTTTGTATATACGCAAAACACCATCTAGCTACATCATTATAAAGAAACAACTATGGGCGGGATACTACTATATGAATGTTTCTTTTCCATATATTCCTAAATGTAATGATGTCTAGGTCATCAGATGGGAACCTTTCATTTTGGAACATATATATAATCTCATCATAACTGAGGTAGTGCTCCATTCCATCATGGTTGGTCATGTCGGTGATATTGAATGACTTGGGGATTAAAGCTAGAACATGTGTTCTTGAAGTTGGGATCTTTCCCTTCTTGGTCAGCATCTGAGACATTTTGTCACTTGCGTAAATAGACAAGTCAATAGTTAATGGGGTCATTTCATAGAAACAAATACCAATATTCAAATGATGTGCAATATATTCACTAAGAAACAAGGGACAATAAGTAATCAGACCGAGAGAACATAAATTTGTGGACACAAAGTTTATTCTTACTTCATGAACTAGTGGAAAAACCCAGAGTTAGGGTAATGAATGAAAAAGGTGTGATACATATTAGACCAGGTCAAGGTAGTACATAGAAAAGTAAATGCATTCACAGGTGCTAGGAAGTTATAACTGTTGAGGAGTGAGAAAATTGAAAATGTAGGCTAACTAAACAACTATCGTCGTCGGAAATTGATATCGATGAGAGATGTAAATACAAAAATGGGAAGACCTACGATGACAATAATTCATGATTGGATCATTTAACTTTAATGAAAATGCTTACATTTTAATGATGACCCCTCTAACGTTCATCGATATGACTGTTGGGAGCCAACCTTTTCTTTAATGGTGTTGATAAGATGTCGACGTAAACATGGGGAAAAGGTACTGGATAACTGGAGATCGATGGAAGTGAGGTAGTCGACGAAGACAAGGTTCATCTATTCCACATGACGAGTTGATGTGAAGTCATTAGAAATCCAGGATAGTGTTGTCATCAATGAAAGGTGGAGGTGAAGAGGCAAATGTGTTATGAAACTTCAAACGACAATAAGATTTCACCAAAAAGGGTCAAGTACCAGTACTAGATTTCCGTGTTGAGGTGAGGAGTTGGTTGTATGTATAGACTAAGGTGTGGGACCAAAGTGAACAACAATACTGACATGGAGTGGAGGTTCGGTTCGACGGTGCAAGTATGATTGTGATGTGGAAAGAGAAAAGGGTGCATCATCATCAATAAACATGGATAAGCTCACGAGGGTGATGGTTGGAAAGTTGTCAATTCCTGACGACTAAATTATGAAGCTTCGTTGTCTGTGAAATGTAGGGATGAATATGTATGTAGAATTTGGTAAGGGCACGACGAAGAAACATGTAAGGAGAGTTTCTCTATTAATACGAAGGTAACCATGTGTGAATGTGGGTTTCGTCTTTAGGTGCATGATCAACTGGGTAATTCAAAGAGTAGTGCCTTGTAAAGAAAAAAATATAATAGTGTGTTCCCCCACCAAGACTGATAGTTTGGGTAGGGTTTTTTTAATTGTCTCAACAAATGGCGACTTGTTGGGAAGAACCAGTTTTCTCTGCGCTCAATAGAAAATGATTTAAACTAGATAAAAGGGGGTTTTACCTTTAGGTATCTCATACAATATACATATTGATGACCCCACATCAATCATCCTGAGGAAAATTCAGAAGAAAATATTGTTACCAATGATCTTCCACATAATTATAGTGAGTGTTAATGGGTGCTTATTTCATGCATCCACAGTGAAACATGGGGGTAACGACACATAGGAATACTTATCGACCATTATAGACTGAAGTGTTTTCCTCATCTATCTTTCCCAACATTGCTTCAATGCCAGTGAGATTTCATAGCCCTAACGAAGGTGCCTTGGTATCATACAAGCGTGGCCCCACTACCAACGAGCATCCAAAGCCTTGACGAGTTTACTTGTACTTCCCATGATTTTAGTAGCGTTTCCAACTTCCTTATGATTATATTGTTCTTCCTTCACTTTTTAGATATATAATTTATGTATTTCTTCTGCAACATAGGTAAAGGTGGATAGGAAGCGAGGTGATACAAGATTTACTTTGATATGCTAGTCTCAGTCAGTAGTTTGTTCTCGTGGGTTCATAGATATGAGTCAAAAATGCATTAGAATTAGGAGAATCATGGGAAGTATCATTGGATTTATGAAGAATACATGAATTCATGACATTTCGGACAACTTGAGTGGAGCACATGCATGTCATGAGAGTGGTCACACGTAGTGGAGATAACTGATAGAAACCACTTAAAGGCATTGAATTTGCAGGTCATAAGCTTTCTCTTGGCATAGGTGAACCAATTCCTCTTTTTTGTACTATCATCTATCACCGAGATAAATGTTAATCCCAAGGAAACTTGATCACTTCAAAATGGAAAGGAATCAAATAACAAGGCACTTACATGAGTCAAATAGTCTTATATTATTGTTTCTAAGGAAAAGATTGGTTGAGAGTGGAGAACAATAAGTTATTCTAAACTAAAAAGTGCAAAAAGAAGAAGAAAAATGAAACAAAGGCTTGGGAAAAAGAAAACAGGGAGAAAAAAGGAAAGATGATTGGAGTGAAAACAACAGAACCTAAGAAAAGAAAAGAGAGAAAACCTTACTATGTACAAGGCTAAATCACCATCAATGATTAGGAGAAGTACTTTTTGAGGTTTTGGCCATTGACAAAGAGCTCCTCCTCATATCCCTGCAATTTTCTAAGTCTGAAAGTTTCAGGACCTATTTTATGGTGAATCAGGTAGGGTCCTAAACACAATTTCTAGAATTTGGTCTGTTTTCCCTTTAGTTCATTAGCTTTGTCCCATTTGAGAATAAGGTCTCCCTCCTGAAAATATTTATTACCCACAACTGACTTGTCAAACCATTTTTTTATTATTTCTTGATGGTGTGTTAGGTTCATCTTAGCTCTTTCTGTTTCTTCTTCCATTTTTAACAACAGTTTAATATCTCCTACATTACTGGGCAAGCCTCGTCTTGGGAAGATTGGGCTAGTTGCAAGGCGGGTAGGAAGGTATGGGTGGGAACAATGGATTCTTTTTCATAGACCATGAATAAAGGGGAGTTATTGATAGATGACTTGGGAGTGACTCTATCATCCCATACGACGTTCTGAAGGGTGAGGTGCCAATTTATTTGATGATCATTGAAAATTTTATTGAGCATTTTAATGAGGTTCTTATTAGTTGAATTTGCTAAAATATTTCCTTGTGGGTAATAATTCGCTAAATACTTAACATTAATATTTTGTTCCAAAGAAAATTCAATTAATTTCAAAGAAGAAAAATATTTGGCATTATCAAAGACTAATGATTCAGGAACCCCAGATCTGGTGATAATATGAGATTCAAAGAATGAAGTCACCTGGATATCGTTGATATTATTCAATGAAATTGCTTCACTCCATCTATTGAAATAGTCGGTAGCAGTCAAAAAGTATTTGTGCAGTTGGGAATAGTTATGATTGATATCCTCGATTACGTCCAGTCCCCATTGCTGAAAGGGGTGTTCGATGATCATTGGTTGTATGGGAAGGGAAACCCTTTTTTCTCTCTTGGTTGACATCTGGCACTGTTGGTATTTCCTTGCATATACATGGGAATCCTTGAATAAAGTGGGTCGGTAATAGTTATCTCTGAGGATTTTGTGAGAAGTGGTGTCTCCACCGCAATGTCCAGTAGTCGATTCATCATGAAGTTTGGATAATACCTTTTCTACATCCTTTGTTTCAATACATCTTAGAAAAACACCATCATAATTTTTTCTGCATAGAATTCCTTGGATGAGATGATATTGAGCCGAATTGAGTATGAGGTCCCTTTTCTTCTTGGGATCTATATAATGCGAGGCTAACCCATGAGTTAAGTAATATTTCATTTTAAAAAACCATTGGTCCGAGTTGACAGGGATGTAACATATCTCTATTTCAAAAATATCCTAATATTGATATAAATCACCTTCATGTAATGCATCGCTTGTTGATTCTGCAACTAGTTTGCATATCCCTTGGCCTTTGATTATTTTTGTAGGCTTAATCTCTAGGTCATACTCTTGTAAAACTGTAATCCAATTTGCTCTCTTTTCTTCTAAGTCTTTCTGTACCAGGATATTCCTGACAACATGGTAAGGAACAATGACTTTGGTATTATATTTGAGAAAGAATGACCTAAAGTGTTTGATGACTTTAAATGCAACATAGGCTTGTTTATCTACTTCTGGGTAGTTTAATTCTACTCCTTGTAGCATATAGCTCATAAAATACATGGCGAACTCATCTTGTTCTTGATTCTTCTGTGTTAAAATAGTTGTGAATACGATGCTAGAAGAGGTGTACAGGATGAACTCTTGATTGAAGTCTAGGATTAAAAATGAAGGGTCTTGTGCTATGTCTTGTTTAATGTTATTAAAATATTCCTTTACTTTAGATCCCCATCTGAGATCGACATTCTTTTTTTATCATGTCTTGCATGGGCTTTACTACCTTGGAGAAACTAGGGACACATTGTCTTACAAAATTTATTCTTCCCAGGAATGACTACATGCCCTTCTTGTTGTGATGGGGAGGAATCTTAGAAATTACTTTAGTTCTCTTAGGTTCAATGACGCAGGCGTGAGCTACCTCCGACACCCGCTCACAGGATCCCTCTAATCCCCTCTTCGAGCTGAATTATCTCTTTGGACTCCCAATGGAATCCGTGTGAAAAACCTGATCCACAGGTCCTTCTTTCTCCCTGTCATGGCCTCTGCACGCGCCTGTGACTTTTCTCGATCTTAATTTCGGGGTTTTTGGGGTTTCATCCTTTCCACTGTCAATATTTCTTGTACTCTCGATTCCCCAATCTCCGATGAGCTCCCATCCAGCCTTAGCCCCTCCCTGGCTAGACTCTCTAGTCCATGTGACTAGTTCCCATAAGACCGCAGCCTTATCACCTTATCGGGATTCAGGGTTTCATGATCCTCGATGTCACGAACCTCTGTCCCCTCGAACTCCTGATCACCGACAATCCAATTCACTGATGCATTCCCTTTACTCGTTTTAACCCCTTCTGGCTATGCCCTCTAGTCCATATGACCACTCTCATAAGACCGCAGCCTTATATCCTCCTATCGGGGTTTTTTTGGACTTAAAAATACCGATGAGCTCTTTTTCTCACTAGACCTCCAGGCTAAGCTTGTGGTCCATGTGACCTCCACCTATATGACCGCAGTCATATCACCTCATCGGGGTTTTAGACTTTCCAATGTCCAAATGTACATGTCCTCAGGATTCGCGATCCCTCGAATCCCGACACGCTCTTTACGCACTAGCTCTCCTGGCTAGGCTCCTGGCCCATATGACCGTTATCCCCGTGACCGCAGTCTTACCTCATCATCGGGGTTTCAAACTTTTCAATGCCACAATGAATTGGCTCTTGGGATTCTTGATTCCTCGAATCCTGACTCTCCGCTACGCTGATAGCTGGCCCCTTTAACGACACTTTCCACTCTCCAATACGTTGACAGCTGGATCCCACAATGTCTCTTCCCTCCTTTTGGGGTTTCGGGGTTCACGATTCCAAAATGCAAAGATTTCGTGTCCACAGAATCCTCGATATGCCAATCCCCGACTTTCTTCGGATCTTCGACACGCGTCTCAAATGGATGGATGGTCCAGATTAAGCCTCAGACTTCGCCAAACGCCAAACCAAAAGCACTTACCTATGTGAGTCTCGATGGCCAAAACATCGATGACTCTTGATGATTTCCACCCATCCCAATAGATGGACGGCTCTGACTGTATCGGGGTTTTCACTATGGATTTACCCGACCTCTTGCTCACAAAACTCCCAATTTGCCGACTCCCAAAACTCCAATGGAGTCCTCCCTTTCGGGACTTTTCCCGATGGTGATCGATTACTTCCACGTGTCCTCCTCAAGATGGACGGTTCTGATCTCTCCTCGCGATTTCGCAACTCCAAGTGTCCTGTGTGCCTTGTCTCCAGGACTCCCGAAACGCCAATCCCTGATACGCTGATGGAATTTCGATATTGTCCATGTGTCCCCACAAATGGATGGCTCAGATCATTTCTGGGACTTTTCCCATGGAAATCCCCGATCTCTTGTCTTCAAGATCTTCAATATCCTGATATGCGATATCCCGATGGCCACGCCCTCGTCGGGATTTTCCGCCTCATGTCCATGAAGGTAAACCTCATGTAGCTCCTATCCAATCTGATGGCTGACGAGAAATTCTCTCCAGATCTGATGGCTCAGATCATTTCTCCCATGCGCTTCTCCTGTGCGCCTTCTAGGATGTGAAAACCGACGGTCCAAATCTTCTTCTTCAGCCGATCTGACAGCTGTTGTGCTCTCTCCTGAGCTTTGCACACTTTCTTCCCAACCTTGGGAGAAATTTCAAATTTCCAAAGGCCTCAACCTTTGTCTGTTCCTCCTGTGAGCTCTCAACTTCAAGTTCGCCTCCGCGTATGAAAACGATGTTCCTCTTGAGCTTTTACTCCCGAATCCTCAAAGGATTCTTTGACTACTGCACTCCTTGCAGAGTCCTCACATGCACACACAGGTGCTATCTCTCTTGATCTTTTCCTGTAGCTTCGACCTCCACAGAAACGTGTCCTTGTTCCTTTCTCCCTCAGATGAAGAATGTTTGGATGCCCTCCTGGCTATCCTTCTGCCTCAAGCAACTCCTTGTTGAGCCTTTCAGGGTGTTCAACAACCTTGTGAAGATCCCTCAGTGGATTCTTCTTCAAATCATAGAACTCAAAGAGTTCTCTTCTCTTCTGTGTCTATCTACACACTTACTCGATTCTCACCTGGCAGAGTATCCTATCCTTTCACTCGCTCAATGCCCACTTGGCAGATGTCTCAGAATCCTCAGTGATTCTATCTCTTCTATGAACTTCTCAACAAAAGTCTTCCTTTGTGCACCCCTTGCACCTGCTCAATGCCCACCTGGAAGAGCTTCACAGAACTCACAACAAAGTTCTATTTTCAACTGTGTCTCTCCTACACAGCCTTGCCTCTTGAGGTGTTCAGCAACCTCAAAGGTTTTCCTCTCCTGAGTTGTTGACTCTAGTTCTTGTGCCACAACATGTCTCTGTCTGAACCCACAGTGTTCAGAAGTGCATCCTCTGTGCACGACTATCAGAACTCGTAGTGTTCTGTCACACCCTCCTGGTGTGAAGCCTCAAAGACATTCAACCCTGGAAATTAAGAACTCCTGCAAATGCACACCTACAACATACAAAGGAACACTCACAGACATTCATTCAACACAGAATTCATGCAGGAAAAGTTGCTTCTGTTTATATTAAAAATGGAAAATGTCTATATTTACAATGTGTTCTCGAGCTCTTCTGGCTCTTCTCAGACTCCTACTCATCTAACCTTCTTCCACTCCCTAAAAAATGAGATATGAAATCTCTTTACCTGAGGGGGCTCTTCGAGCACTTCCCTCCAACCTACCTACCCTATTCAATTGCATTGAATGGGATGTCTAGTCTGCTATCGAATCTAGATATCATCCATTACACACATTAAAGGCCAATCTACTCTATGCCTACACAAAGGCACGGCTTCCTGGCTCAACAACCTAAGCATTTAAATTACATTGAATTCAAATTTAGATGAGGCTGCGCCTCTCTTTTAGCGTGCAATTTGAATTCGCCAGCATGGCTGGCTGGCTGGATGACATGGAGAGATGCTCCTGCATCAAAATCCTCAGCTGCAAAATCATGAGCTCCTACTCATGAGCTTCCCCTCTCTCAACTTTGGAAATCCTCCTGGATCCCAAACAAATATCTGGAGCTTCCCATCTGCTCCATTCTACTGCTGCTGCTACTGCTACTGCTGCTTCTCTTCTGCTCAGCCTCTCCTCACTGGCAGTATCTGCTGACCCCAACATTAGCCTTCTGATCCCTTCTATTACTTCGTCCAACTACTCCAATGGCTGGCTCTGTTCATGCAGTCTCCTCAGCTGCAAAATTTTTCTGTAGATGGGTAGATCATCACGATCTCCCATGCCTTCTTCATCTTCATTTGTGGCCTCAAGTTGCCACTCTGCTGCAGACTTCAGTTCTGCAGTCTCTTCCTGACAGACCTTCTGTTCAGTCATCTTCTATAACAACTCAACTTCTGCTAGTTCTCTTGCTGGATCTGTATTGTTAAGCCAATCCTCCATCATCTCCAACTCCCTCTCCTATGGAGTAGTAAATCTTCTCGCCTACTCTTTGGCTTCCTTCACTGCTAGCTTCAGTGCTACAGCTTCTTTCTTTTCAGCTCCCTGGCCGAAATCATTGAGCCATTCCTCAGAATGCTCATTCTCCTCTTCTTCTGCTTCTGCTTCTACTTGGGCAGTTTTTAAAGTCTGCTCCAATTCCTCTTTGACAATCTCAGCTGACTGTTCTTCTGTTGTTGCTGCACTTGCAACACATATTTCTACCTCCTTCTGGGAAAATGGTAGGAATACTCCAATTCCCCTAATCATCAGAAGATCTCTCATATATTCCTTCTCGGTCAGCTGCACATGCTGATCCAAACTCATCTCTGAATTTATGAGACTCTCAGATGGTCTCATCTTCTCTGTCAGCTCCTCAGGATGATCAAAACTTACCTGCTCATCCCTGCCCACCTGGAAATATGGGATGCTTCCGCTGCTCTTCTGGAAGACTATGAGATCAATCGATCCCATCTTCATCAGCAACCCTTGCTGAATTAAACTTACCTCCGAGTCCACGAGACTTTTAGATAGCCTCGAATTCTCATCTCTGCCCACCTGGAAATATGAGATGCTTCTGTTGCCCTCCTGGCAGTCTTTGAGATCCTGCAGTGACCTCATATCATTGCCCAACTGGAAATGTGAAATTCCTTGGTTGTCCTCATGACAGTCTCTGAGATCCCACAACGATCTCATCTCATTGCCCACCTGGCAATCTGGAATTTATTCTCTGCCCTCCTGGCAGTTCTTGAGATCTTTAGCTGATCCCAATTCATTCTCAAAATCATCGAGACCTCTCCCAGTCTCTGGTTCATAGACATAAATCATCTTTTCCTCTGTGGCCTTGAGGGTTTCAACATGCCTCAACCACTTTCTCAACATCTCACACTGTCTCCTGACCATCAATTTTTTGACTGGCCACTTTGCTTTTTCCTTCTTCATGGGCCACTCATACACCCATCTCGGCTTCTTATCCTACCCCAGCTTCAATTCAAGCTCATCTATCCTCGCGTTCAACTGCATCTTCAATGTAATCCATTTCAACTCTGCTCTTATATCAACGATCTCTCTATCCATCCCTGCAAGATTTTCTACCTTGTTCTTCCTCCCATCATGCCTATGGTCTTCAGTAACCATGGTGCTGTCTTTGCCTGCTTTCCTAGCAAACCTACTGTCACTCTGCATCCCGAGTGTTTCCAGCTTCACTTACAGTCCTCCTGACTGCCTCCTTGATTGTCGCCTACCTGCAAACAAATCCTTATAGAGTCCTCAACAACTCTGTCTTCTTTCACCTGAAATATACAGATGAATTTCCTGCTCTGATACCACTTGATGTGTATCAGAGTGCTCTTTATCTCTTGCCTCTCTTGCCTGAAATATATAGACAAGAATCTAGCTCTGATACCACTTGACGCAGGCACGAGCTACCTCCAACACCTACTCATAGGATCACTCTAATCCCCTCTTCGAGCCAAATTAGCTCTTTAGACTCCCAATGGAATCCCTGTGAAAAACCTGGTCCACATGTCCTTCTTTCTCCCTGTCACGGCCTCTGCACGCGCCTGTGACTTTTCCCGATCTTAATTTTAGGGTTTTCGGGGTTTCATCCTTTCCACTGTCAAGATTTCTTGTACTCTCGATTCCCCGATCTTCGATGAGCTCCCATCTGGCCCTATCCCCTCCCTGGCTAGACTCTCTAGTCCATGTGACTAGTTCCCATAAGACCGTAGCCTTATCACCTTATCGAGATTCGGGGTTTCGCGATCCTCGATGTCACGAACCTCTGTCCCCTCGAACTTCCGATCACTGATGAGCCAATTCACCGATGCATGCCCTTTACGCATTTTAGCCCCTTCTGGCTATGCCCTCTAGTCTATATGACCACTCTCATAAGACCACAACCTTATATTCTCCTATCAGGGTTTTTTTGGACTTAAAAATCCCAATGAGATCTTTTTCCCGCTAGCCCTCTAGGCTAAGCTTGTGGTCCATGTGACCTCCCCCTATATGACCACAGTCATATCACCTCATTGGGGTTTCGAACTTTCCAATGTCCAAATGCACATGTCCTAAGGATTCGCGATCCCTCGAATCCCGATGCGCTCTTTACGCACTAGCTCTCCTGGCTAGGCTCCTGGCCCATATGACCGTTATCCCCATGACTGCAGTCTTACCTCATCGTCGGGGTTTCGATATTTTCAATGCCACAATGCATTGGCTCTCGGGATTCCCGATTCCTTGAATCCCGACTCTCCGCTACCCTGACAGCTGGCCCCTTAAACGACACTTTCCACTCTCTGATACGCTGACAGCTAGCTCCCACAATGGCTCTTCCCTCCTTTCAGGGTTTCGGGGTTCGCGATTCCGAAATGCAAAGATTTCATGTCCACGGAATCCCCGATATGCCAATCCCAAAATTTCTTTGGATCTTCGACACGCGTCCCAAATGGATGGATGGTCCAAATTAAGCCTCGAACTTCGCCAAACACCAAAGCAAAAACACTTACCTGTGTGAGTCCCGATGGCCAAAACGCCAATGACTCTCGATGATTGCCACCCATCCCAACAGATGGATGACTCTGATTGTATCGGGGTTTTCACTATGGATTTCCTCGACCTCTTGCTCACAGAACTCCTGATTTTCCGACTCCCGAAACTCCAACGGAGTCCTCCCTTTTGGGACTTTTCCCGATGGCGCTCGATTACTTCCACGTGTCCTCCTCAAGATGGATGTTTATGATCTCTCCTCGTGATTTCACGACTCCAAGTGTCCTGGGTGCCTTGTCTCCGGGACTTGCGAAACGTCAATCCCTGATACGCTGATGGACTTTTGATCTCTTCCACGTGTCCCCACAAACAGACGGCTCAGATCGTTTCCGGGACTTTTCCCATGGAAATCCCCGATCTCTTGTCTTCGAGATCTCTGATATCCTGATGGCCACGCCCTCATCAGGATTTTCTACCTCCTGTCCACGAAGGTAAACCTCGTGCAACTCCTATCCAATCTGACGGCTGACGGGAAATTTTCTCTAGATATGACGGCTCAGATCATTTCTCCCTTGCACTTCTCCTCTAAGCCTTCCTGGACGTGAAAACCGACGGTCCATATCTTCTTCTTTAGCCGATCTGACAGTTGTTGTGCTCTCTCCTGAGATTTGCACACTTTCTTCCCAAACTTGGAAGAAATTTCAAATTTCCAAAGGCCTCAACCTTTGTCTATTCCTCCTACGAGCTCTTGACTTTGAGTTTGCCTCCGCGTATGAAAACATTGTTCCTCTTGAGCTTTTACTCTTGAATCCTCAAAGGATTCTTTGACTACTGCACTCCTTGCAAAGTCCTCACACGCACACGCAGGTGCTATCTCTCTTGAGTTTTTCCTATAGCTTCGACCTCCGTAGAAACTCGTCCTTGTTCCTTTCTCCCACAGATGGAGAATGTTTGGATGCCCTCCTGGCTATCCTTCTGCCTCAAGCAACTCCTTCCTAAGCCTTTCAGGGTGTTTAGCAACCCTGTGAAGATCCCTCAGTGGATTCTTCTTCAAATCACAGAACTCAAAGAGTTCTCTTCTCTTCTGTGTCTGTCTGCACACTTACTCAATGCCCACCTGGCAGAGTATCCTCTCCTTTCACTTGCTCAATGCCCACCTGCCAGAGCTCTCAGAATCCTCAGTGATTTTTTCTCTTCTCTGAACTTCTCAACAGAAGTCTTCCTTTGTGCACCCCTTGCACTTGCTCAATGCCCACCTGGCAGAGCTTCACATAACTCACAACAAAGTTCTATCTGCAACTGTGTCTCTCCTACACAGCCTTGCCTCTTGAGTTGTTCAACAACCTCAAAGGTTTTCCTCTCCTAAGTTGTTGACTCCAGTTCTTGTGCCGCAACACATCTCTGTCTGAACCCACAGTGTTCAGAAGTGCATCCTCTGTGCACGGCTATTAGAACCTGCAGTGTTCTGTCACACCCTCCTGGTGTGAAGCCTCAAAGACCTTCAACCCTGGAAATCAAGAACTCCTGCAAATGCACACCTACAACATACATATACAACATACAAAGGAACACTCACAGACATTCATTCAACACATAATTCATGCAGGAAAAACTGCTTCTGTTTATATTAAAAATGGCATATGCCTGTATTTACAATGTGTTCTTGAGCTCTTCTGGCTCTTCTCCGAGTCCTACTCATCTAACCTTCTTCCACTCCCTACAAAATGAGATATGAAATCTCTTTTACCTGAGGGGGCTCTTCGAGCGCTTCCCTCCAACCTACCTACCCTATTCAATTGCATTGAATGGGCTGTCTAGTTCGCTATCGGATCTAGATCTCAGCCATTACACACATTAAAGGCCGATCTACTCTACGCCTGCACAAAGGCACGACTTCCTAGCTCAACAACCTAAGCATTTAAATTACATTGAATTCAAATTTAGATGAGGCTGCCCCTCTTTTTTAGCGTGCGATTTGAATTCATCGGTGTGGCTGGCTGACGTGGAGAGATGCTCCTGCATCATTCAATTTCCATACCAACATTGGAAATAATGAACCCTAGTAGTTTTCCTTCATCAACAACAAAAACAAATTTCTTAGGGTTGAGAGAGATTTCATATATTCTGCACCTGTTGAATACCTTTTTCAAATGATTTACGTGGTATTTTTTGTTGCTTGAGAAGATAGTAACATCATAAAGATACACTACAACACATTCTCCAAGTAGACCCATAAAGGAGATATCCATGGCCCTCTGGAATGTTGCTCCGACATTGATGATACCAAATGACATCTTCCTATAAGCATATGTTCCCCACTATTTCTGGAAGGTTGTTTTTAGTTGATAATCATGGGCCACTAAGAATTGATTATAACCAGAAAAAACATCTAGATGGGAGAGAATCTCAGATCTGGACACACACTGCATAATTTGTGCCATTAGAGGAACTGGGTAATTATCATTCTTTGATGCTCTATTCAAATTCTAAAAGTCAATACAGAGCCTTATATCCCGTTTTTTTTCCTTACTAGTACTAAGTTGGAAATCCACTGCGTATGTCTAATTTGGAATATGATTTTGGCAACCAATAGTTTATTCAATTCCGCTTTGACTTGAGGCTCGAGGTTGGGGTGCGTCTTCCTCAGCTTTTGTTGAAACAATTTTTTTTGGGGATTTATAGGAATGATGTGTTAATGATCTTGGTATCATACATCTTGAGATCTTCATAGGTCCAGGAAAAAATATCTTTGTATTCCTTAAATAATTTTATGTAAGATTGCTTTTGTCTAGGAGAGAAATTTATTCCAAGATTAATGTTTTGAAAAGTGGTGTTTGTTCCCAAGTTTACCACTTCAAAATGCATGCATGAACTATTGGTTTTTCAGTTGATGATTTTCTTGAATTTGTCCTAGAGATCATAGAGTTTCTTCAATCTCACTACATTCCTGGGGATACTGTAGGACAAACCTAATAGACTGTTCGATTGAGCTAGATGAATAGTGTCTAGATTCACCATTTGGTCGTGTTGGCCTTCATTTATAATATAATATTTGAAAGTATATTTAAGATGCAATAATTTGATAAGTTGTTGGTCAATGTCAAAGAATCTCTAGTTAGTGACGTTGTCAGGAATTGAAGGCATGTACATAAGTTCAATAGGGAAAGTTTCAGGCATCAATCCATCCGAGGGTATTAACCTAGACACCACATTGGCTAGAAAATCAAAATCACAGTTTAGTGAACAAGGTACTGAACTATTTTTAAATGCAGTAGAGGATTTGATCAGCTCCCAAACCTCAAGTTGATAATGTTTCAAATGACTTGAAAGACAATGAATGGTGTTCCTTACTTGTTTTATGATAATTTTGAAATCACCAAATACCTTGATTTTATGAGATTTCAAATCTACTTCCTTTCTTAATCCTTGCAATAAGGTCTCATATTCAACAATATTATTGGTGCATGGGAATTCTAATCTGCATGCGATTAATTTTTTTCTTCTTGTCAGATATTTATATATGCAACCAACATCTGCACCTTCTAAGGATTTGGATCCATCAAAAAATAGTTTCCACATGTTAGGATATTCTTTCTTTTTTATAATATTTGATTTTAAGTTTTCATATTTTTTTTGTTTTGGTGGGATTAGTAGAGTTAACCAACATTTCTACTATGTCCCTAAAAACTATGTTAGGTTGTACATCGGAATAAATGTTAGTATGATCTATTATATTATAGTTGGGATCAACAATATGGGTGAAATTAAGTATTCCTTATTGTGCATTAGATTCCGCAAGAGATGATGTTTCAACTATAAAATTCCCAAAATTACCCAAAAAATGTTTCATATGAATAATTACCCAAAATTGAGTTGTTAAACATTACTGGTTCATTTGGGTCATTCAGGTCAATAACAACATGTTTCATATACCTCTCCTTGTCAATCCTGATCTGATTCATTTTACCATTATAAGGGAGCCATAAATGAGTCCAATCAGTAGTAAAGTATCCATTCAACATAGTTGACCAATCCCGACTTAAAATAAATCCATAGTTGTCAGGTATGTCTACTACTATTATATCAATAGTTTGATGAACTTTTGGATCAGCAGACATCCTGATCAAGACTTTTTTAAATTCCCTAATAACTTTAACTTTGGTTCTATCTAACTGAATAATATAATTGTCAGATGGTTTAGGTTTGACATTAATCTTCTCACAGACCTTTAGGGACATGACATTAGACGAGGCTCCTAAGTCTAGCATGCAGTTATGGAAATTCCTATAAAAGATTTCAAAACTAATGAGGAAAGGCAGGGTGGTAGATCTGGATCTTTAACCAGTTAGGGATGAATTAGTCGCTACTTGAATTTTATATGGAGTGTTATTGTTAGAATAACTTACCTTTGTTGTTCCCTTCTTTTTTCCAACGTTAATATCCTTTGTGATGGAGGAATATTTCCCTTGCAGAGTTTTAATAAAATGTTCTTGAATTTGTGGAATCTTCATACTCAAATAAGGAAATGTTAGCTTTATTATTCTTCAGATCTTCTAGGAAATCATATTCCAACCTGGAAAGGGGTGTGGATGAAGCATTGGGTTTTGTTGTTTGATCAATAGTTTTAGGATTGGAAGATGTGGTCTTGGAGGGATTGGAAGTATTATTCATTGGAGAAGATGATTGTTTAGTAATGGGTGTGGTGGGAGAGGTAGGATTAGTAGTACTTGGGGTGTCATTAGAATCCTTCTTACTAGCACTCCTGGTGGTAACAACGTTTTGTGACATGTGCACTTCTTGAGCTTCTTCTTCATCCCCACCATAATAAATATCCAAAAACGAATTTAATTGTTGTTCTTCAGACTCTTGAGATTCCTGAGTTTTCTCTTATTGTTCCTGAATTTCTTCTCCTTCTTCATCGGCTTCAATCATATTCTATGTCGCCCAGGTTTGGATACCCTAGAAAATATCTTCCATGTTAATTCCTTCCATCTGAGAAGAAGTGGTTTTTTTGGTTGGTGGCATGTTTTAATCTTTTTGGGGGGAACCTAATTTTTTTTAATGGCTAGAGCATCCTTCTCCACCACAGTTTTTCAAGTCTATTATATCATTGAATAACTTATTAATAATCCAGTGAAGAGATTCCATATACATTGAATCAGAAGGCTTCTTATGTTCACTGGGTTTAGACACAAACGCTTTACCCTTACCTTTGTCTTTAGATGGATCTGAGTTAGAACTTCCTTTTAAACTCATCATATTCTTCTCAAACTTAAGGGCCTCTTGGAAAGATTCTTCTAGAGTTCCTTTATCAGAGTTTTTTACATACATGTCCATGGACATAGGTAAACTAGAGGTGTATAATTCAATAGTTACATCTTCAATGGGTTTAGAGTAATTATGGATTCATTTTAACGGGGTAAGAAAATGTTTATTGCAATCCGTAACCAATTATTTTGAATCCATCTTGACTCTCGAGAGTTCTAGAACCCAGGTGGCTAGTGTTTTATTTTCCCCAAACTTCTTGAGAAAAGTGGCTTCAAAGGTTCTCCAATTTGTAATGGAGGCTTCTTCTAAAGAGAAATACCAGGTCAAAGATTTCTCTTCAAATGTAAGGGGAAAAAAATGGTAGATGACGTCTTCATGTTGAATGCTCTGTAGCCTAATAGCCAACAAGAATTTATTCACATGTTTTTCAACAAAATCTTTTTTGTCAAGGTAGAATTTTAGTAGGAACTTTTGTTGATGCTTCAATCCATTAGGACCGAAACGACAACCTCACAAGGATATAAATACCCCTGCATTTTTATAGAGTTGGTACTCCTATGTTCGATATTTTTAAATGTGGGACTTTTGAAAGAAGTCCATCAAAGGAAAGAAAATGTGTGTGTGTGTATATATATATATATATATATATATATATATATCGAAAATTGTTTTTAATTTTTTTCAAAGGAGAATCCTGAGAATGAACCAAGAAACACAAACATTTATACATTTAAAGAAAATAAACAAAATTCCTCACATCCATCATAGCAGGGTTAAATATTTATAGTCACGTAAAAATTAAAAGAAAATGATCTGCATGCACAAGAGAACTTTGACAGAGTGATACATGGGAAATTCAAATAAATATAATGATAGAACAACCTCAAATACTTTATATTCAGATAAATTGGTTTACAAAGTAGAGCCGATATTATTCCCAAAGTAGCTCTCTTGGAATTTCTAAAAAATATATAGTTCAATACATATTCTCTGAAATTTAAATGTTTCTGTCATAATGATTGGGATTGGGGCTCCAGTGGACCATAAAGCAAATATGTATAAGAATGAATCTTGTAGAAAGAAGAAAGTGGGCAATAGAAGACAACAATACCTAGCAAGAAGAAAAAGGAGATTATCAGTCTTCAGTTAAAACTTTATATTTAAAGAGGTGGAGTAACTGGATGAATAGATTGACAAAGATAGAAAGATGTGATCAATGTGAATTTACTATGATGGTATCTCATTCTTGTCACTTGATTGTTGATTCCATTTTATGGATTTCGTCGGTGGTTACCAGAACTGTTTCAACCGTCTTTTTCCCTTCATCGGTGAGTTTGTCGATAGCCCTTTTGAACCACTCCTTGATGTAGCTCCTCATTGGAGCCACATTGATTTCATGCTAGATTTTTATGTTGAAGAGATCAACTTCCAGGTCCCTTAGATCAATAGAAATGTCTCTCAAAGATTCTTCAATATATTGATTCTTTACCGAATAGTCGACTAGCCAATTTTCCACGTCATCTTCACTATACTCGAGAATGCCATAGAATTTTTCAAATGATAACCCTTTAAAGATCTCAACTTGTTCGTCACAAGATTTCTTGTTTAAGAACAACAAGTTGAGAATCAATTTGGGGTCTTGGACCTCATTGGTTCTCCTGAATAGGTCTATCTCGGTCAACCTTTTGAATAATTCCTCTCTTTTGGTTGTGGCCTGGCTGCATGCTTGAACAATAATATTCAGGTTCTTAACCTTTTCTTTCCAACATGCATTTATAAGGGAGATCCTCCTATATTCTTCTCATCTCTGTCATGTTGGTAACTTTAAAACCAAAAGGTACAACCACATCGAGGTAAAAACCTTCATCATTTTTCAAATATGCTTGTAAATATTCATGGAAGGCATTTTCTCTTATTCCAAAAGAGACCATGATTTTTGACATCTCCCAAGATTCTGTAATCAATTCCATTATCTTCTTGATATTATTCTCCACATAGCCCCTTGTTTATCTGAGAAGGCTTGTCGATCCTTTTAATTTTTCTGTTGGTGTGGTAGCCTCGATCATTGCTAAATGACTAGAAAGCATTGGAAGAGGCATTAAAGTCTCTTCCAATTCTTTGATTCTTTCCTTTAACCTGACATTCTCTGCTTCAAGGCCTCCAATGGAATCATCTAAATCATCTCCAGTTTCTCAGTGAAATTGGGAAATTTGGGAATTTTGCATGTTCTGTAGGTTAATCTTTGAACGAGACTTCCCCTTTTTATTCTTTACATCTCTTTTCTCGATAATCAAATGTTTGGACTTGTTGTAAAAAACAATGCTCTAAAATAAAAAATATTCTTCTTCATCGAAGATCTCGCCCTCAATTATTTCCATATGAGATTATGGTGAGCAGTTTTCTCTAGATGGTCAACGTTGGGGAACACTTTTTCCATATCAATTTCAAGTTCCATATCCTCAAGGGAGAGGTCGTGGATATTGCTTTCACCCCGAGGTCCTTCCTCTTCTTGCACAATGTTTTTTATTTTCTTCCTCACAAGAAGCTTGTGGGAACTTTCAATCTTTCCTAAAGGAGGGTTCTTATCTCCTTCTCTACCTGAATAATTTTGGGTTACTTTCTTGATTTGGTGGGTCATTGGAGCACTGCTTCAAGATGTTGTACTCTTTGGAGTGACTATTGGGGATTGGGAACTCTCCTCACTTGGACTTTTTCCTCTCTTCATGTATGACTCATTGGTGTTGAGTATCATTTCCAAGTCACCAATGTCACGAGTGGGAATGTGCGAGTCATTATCTCCATCTTCGTTTAGAATAGCATTAATGAAAGAATTGTTGAAACCAAAAGCCAATAGATGTTCTACAAAAATACCGCTAGGGTCGAAACCTTTTACTCTTTCATCATATTTTAAATTTAGGCTGTGGAAGTGGCCTACGAACTCATCAATATTGTTCATATTTATGAATATGAAGTCCTCAACTTTCCAACTCAGAGGTATAAATTGCATTTTTCTCTTTTCATGGAAAAAATGCAGCCAGTAGTTGACTGCCTTGCTATTTCGACAACAAACATTTTGTCAAATATTTGGCATAGAAGGAATGAAGGATTTAATTTGGAACCAAAAATCCTTGTAATGTTATAACTCTCCATTTGTTCCATTTTCCCCTTCCTATATAGTAACTTTATCACCTAGTCAGACATCCGAGGAAAGTCCTTTCCAAACAAAAAGCCTTTAAAAACTGAGAAAAAATCATTAAAGACTTCATAAAAATCTTGATAGGCCTTGTACCTCCATAATGTTTGATACCAGAAGGTTACTGGGTCAAATTCACAGTTTACCTTCTTACATAGAGATAATCTCAGGAATGGACAGCAATGCGCTATCACGAAAACCAAGTAAGATGACATAAATAATTTCTTATCCTTATTGTATTGCGACAATTGGGAAGATATTTCAATGGAAATAAAGTTACCCCAATCGAATATGGCATGTCCGTTGACTGTAAAATATAGAATGTACATAATCATTCGAGAGATGCTAGTTGTAGTTCCTTGTCTTGTTATCCTTGTAAAAATCCATGCAATTTCCCGAAAAGGGTTTTTGAATGAGCCAACTTGCAATCGTGTGATGTCCTCGGGGATGACCACTGGGTCATATAATAGTTTAGGTAAGAGGTCCAATCGATTTTCATTCTTCTTTAATAATTCCTTGCAATCTTCTCCCTTGAAGGTAAGCATTGGCTCAACAACTCTCAAAATATTATGGAATATTTGAGGCAATAGAGAGACAGGGGAGTGGTCCCACAACTGGATAATCCACAAGTTTGGAATATATCTCTCGGTGCACCAGGTGACCAAATCCTTACAGTCAAAGACTTCCAGGACACATCTTGCACGTGCAATTCTAAACATCTAGATAACTTCCTTCCGGGAAGAAGGGGATGAGTAGTAGGAATACGCTTTGGACCACTGAAAACTATGGTCCTCGCACCTGAAAATATTCAATGTATCCCCACATAAGTTGATGAGAACATTCCTTTTCTCCAGATAATGATTTAAAATGAACATTGGAGGAGGATAATATAATCCTTCGTAAATCTTGGTTTAATGCGTCTTAATAAGAGATCTCCTCGAGCCTTTCACTTATTAATGAAAATCCTTTTGAACCTGTGTGGTGAGTTGTTATTATTAAAAGCATAATAAATTTGAATTGGGAAGGGCATGAAGGTGGTGGGAATGGACGGGAGAGAAATATGCTTTGATACTTTTCTGAACCCGGGAACCCGCTAATCTGTGACAACATGAGGTGTAGAATTGGCTAAGTATGGAAAAGCATGGTGGTTGTTCAAACTCGTGATGTGATATTATAGATGGAGCTGAGGATATGTAAGTCCACCAACCCAGGAATCCACAATCATAGAAATGAGACTAAGTATAGAACCAGAAAGGGATAATAGAGGGGAAGAAGAAAAGGGAAAAATAGGTAAGTATAGAAGAGGGAAAAGAAAGGGAGAAAAGAATTTGGGAAAATAGAAAATGAGAGGGGAATTTCGGAAGTGAGAAATGAACTTAACCACTTCTCAGGGTGTCTGGGCATGTCATGTTGGATCCCCGGTAAAATGACTACATCATCTAACAACCAGGGATGGTGGGGAGGGAAAATCTAGTTTGCATTTTCTCCAATCATGTTTGTGGGTTGATATACAATAATCTGATATGGGTTATTTTAGGGTTCACTCTCAGACTGATATCTTTCTTCAGATTTTTCCTCCAACTCATCTCTTGGAACGTAAGGGTTCGATTTGAGAGGAGAAGGTGGTCTATCTTCTGCTCCATTGACTAACAAATAATATTCAAGATCAAAGTAGGAAGTCTTGGGAAAATCATAAGCGTCTCCAGGAATGTGATATTTAAGGGTTCCACCCGAAGGGTCTCCTCTATAGGAGTTCAGGTCGATGAAGTAGGGATCCATATGTCAAAGGTATTCCTAATTTTCAGGAAGATATTAATCTAAGGGTATATTTATGGTTTGCCCACTAAGTTTTCTAGTCAGGGCACAGTTGGTATGTTTAGTTGAGTGTCTGGATTTTGCGTCAATATTCGAGATGGTTAGGACACGAGGTTGTGGATAAGAAAAGGAAAGTGATTGATGAGTGGAAGTGTGGTGAGTGATAACCTGGGTTGGAATGTTCAAAACATACTCTGGGGGAATGAATGTGTGTTCAGAGAAAATTTGGTGGGAATCACTTGATGAGGAAATGTTTACTTGCAGGACAGAACGAGAAGGGTTTGAGCTTATATTTTCAGCCATTCAGTTCTATGGCCCTCCTTCTAGTGCCATTTCAGTTGATGATCCAAAATGGCCCATTCAATCAGATGAAGGAAAACACCTGATGGTAGGTCCCAATTAGACTCACTCTTGTTTGAGGTAGAGTTTCTGACCATATTTTGGCCTGGTTACCAATCTAACTAATATACTAACTAAATATGAATCTAAGAATTGGAGGTTCTCAAATGAATTAAAAATAACAATCCTAATTAACTATTTATAAACTAAGATGAGTGATTTCATAACTAGGATGCAGATTCTAGTCAATTCTAAACTAATGTATCATGATCAGGAGCAAGCTAAAAGATGAGTACAGTGGCAGATTTGTATTACTTGTATAGAAAAAAATCATATAACAAGGAGTATTAAATCTTGATAGAGTAACAAGTTATAACCAACATAAGTTGATTGAGAAACTGAATCACAAGGTTGTTGTACTAAAAATGAAGAATAATGTGAACTGTAAATAGATGAACATTAGTCCAAAATAAATTCATAACCAACATCGATAAACTATAGAATAAGACATGCATAAAATTGAGTAATCGCATTCATACACATTGCCAACATAATTTTCATAAAATGTCTCCTATTCTTTATTCATCTGAAAGTAAAAATACAATTTGTCTTTCAAAAGAACCAAAAGCCCTTTTTCTTTTACATTCATCTCCTTTATAGGAGTATGGAATCCCTTTACATTCCTTATCTTCCAGGTGTTCAAGATCCCAAAGAGATGCTTAATTTTATTTTTCCAATTAGAACATTAACATAATTACAATGAAATGATTGCTCTGCAAAATTTTGGTTACAATGAGATTATAAAGAGGGTTCTAACGGTTGCGATTTCGCATCTATGAACGCCTTCCATATTTTGAAATCTTCGAGTATTGAATCCACTATATGTAGTTGCGTTCTTTCCATGTATGCCTTAATTTTGCACATGGGAATGATGATTTTTTCCCTTAATATTTGTTCAACATGTTGCACAAAATTCTCTATCAATGTGATTATTATGGAGGGCTGGATTAGTCTTGTTTCTACAACCTCCGCATTTATTTCGACGATTTCTTCAATGGATTTTAGAATGAGGTTTATTTTGGTATCCACATCCATTGAGCTCCACCTTTTCCATGTTTTACACTATACAAAAAAAATCATTATTACACATTTTCCTGCATTTCGTTGTTAATACACACCATAAACCCTAATTAAATCCCATCATTCGTCATTTTATCTAGTGTGGTTAATAAATCGTCTTTTCTATCTTTTTAGTGGTTAAAATATGATTATATCATGGTTTACTTATGACAGTTTGTGAAGTTTGATTATTGTACTAGCACAATCAGTGTTCTTATACCATAACAACAATTCAACATTTCTGCACCAATATTGTCATTCCGGTACCTGTCATTGTTTAGCATAATCACGTGCTTTGAGGAAAAAATCAGAAACATGGGTTTTCTCCATAGCAACATCGACATACAAACACAAGTGTCAAAATCCACCGAGATCACACGTGCAGACCTCCATCTCAAGGGGAATAATTCAGCCAGATTAATAAAAGTTCTAGATAGTTAATTTTGGCCTCGATTTTTGTACAAATAATGAAAAATATGAAGAATCTGGAACATGGGTTTTGTTCCCAGCATGATAATTTGGTGCTCATGTGAGTTATTTTCCAAAAAATATAATATTCGATATGTATGAATGGTTCTTTAACTAATATTTGCACAATTGCACCCAGATTTAGTTTGCATCTAGATTGTCATCTCCAAAGCTCTAACCTGCAGTGAAAGGGTTGATCAAAGAATGCCATGTGGCCAGAATAGTTTCTCATATTTGTTATTTATATTTTTATATGGCTGTCAATATGTTCTTCTAAATCGTAATCTTCCAAAGATAAATAAGAAATTGTTATGTGTTAAATACATACAATCAACTATTCTTGGGAACTAGTTCGATGGGCATTTGTATAAATTCAAAGGGCAGCGATAGAGTTGGTGGAATCCAATTCTGATTTTATTGTTCTAATCTCTGATATGTTTGAGTGTTGGAGTAGTGCTACCTACAGGAAATGTATCTTTGAGACTTATTTCAATGGAATGATATGTTGTTACTTTTGAAAATCGATTGTGGCGTGATTTATCCAAGATTTTGTAGCTTCCTAGGCAACATGATGCCAGTTGGGAGGGCCCACCAACTTGACCCACGAATGCTCTATTCTTTGTAATGTATTTCACTATAGTCTGTGTTTTACATTTTAACAGTAATGTGTTTCTTTCACAACTGTAACTAGATTGTAGTGTGTTTCATCCCTTACTTTGTTTTGATTTTGTGGTTGTTTGTAGAACGTGATTGTCCTTGAAAATTATAAATCTTGTTTTGATTTTGTGGTTGTTTGTAGAACGTGATTGTCCTTCAAAATTATAAATCAATTGCATAGAAAATTGCCCCGTGCTCTCATTTGTTCCTTGTTTTATGAACTGTACATTTTACACATTAGATCATTCAATGATAAATCTCCACATGACTTATGTATTCTACCTTTAGATCACCCAGTTTGCATACTCATATATTCAGATCGCTCATCATTCTGTCATTACTTGAGCACTCCTCTTCTCACACCTCCAATCCACTCCCTTCACGTTGATGGATTCATAATATAAAGTTGTGTATTGTTCAATGAACTCTTATTATCATTTTTTCTTGCCATATATTTACCGTCTCCATTATTATTTAGTGTCTCCATTGTTTTATATCACATTCTGAGCATTACATGTTGTTTTGTTCTGGGATTATTTCGTTTCTTTATATATGTTTATATTGTTTTTTTTTTGGTATTTTTATATGTTGTATGGTTTCCTTATATTTGTTTATATCATTTTGTTTCTTTATATTGTTTCATTTTGATATTGTTATATGTGCTTCCTTTTTGTTTTGTTTCTTTCTATTTTATATTGTGTT
>JASDQU010735629.1:62212-73400 GCA_032191745.1 Picea mariana | reverse complement strand
AGAGGAACTGGGTAATTATCATTCTTTGATGCTCTGTTCAAATTATGAAAGTCAATACAAAGCCTTATATCCCTTTTTTTTTCCTTACTAGTACTAAGTTGGAAATCCACTGCGTATGTCTAATTTGGAATATGATCTTGGCAACCAATAGTTTATTCAATTCCGCTTTGACTTGAGGCTCGAGGTTGGGGTGCATCTTCCTCAGCTTTTGTTGAAACAATTTTTTTCTGGGGATTCATAGGAATGATGTGTTAATGATCTTGGTATCATACATACTGAGATCTTCATAGGTCCAGGAAAAATATCTTTGTATTCCTTAAATAATTTTATGTAAGATTGCTTTTGTTCAGGAGAGAAATTTATTCCAAGATTAATGTTTTGCAAAGTGGTGTTTGTTCCCAAGTTTACCACTTCAAAATGCATGCATGAACTATTGGTTTTTCAGTTGATGATTTTCTTGAATTTGTCCTAGAGATCATAGAGTTTCTTCAATCTCACTACATTCCTGGGGATACTGTAGGACAAACCTAACAGACTTTTCGATTGAGCTAGATGAATAGTTTCTAGATTCACCATTTGGTCATGTTGGTCTTCATCTATAATAGAATATTTGAAAGTATCTTTAAGATGCAAGAAGTTGATAAGTTGGTAAATGTCAAAGAATCTCTAGTTAGTGACGTTGTCAGGAATTGAAGGCATGTACATAAGTTCAATAGGGAAAGTTTAAAGCATCAATCCATCCGAGGGTATTAACCTAGACACCACATTGGCTAGCAAATCAAAATCACAGTTTAGTGAATGAGGTACTGAACTAATATTAAATGCAGTAGAGGATTTGATCAGCTCCCAAACCTCAAGTTGATAATGTTTCAAATGACTTGAAAGACAATGAATGGTGTTCCTTACCTATTTTATGATAATTTCGAAATCACCAAATACCTTGATTTTATGAGCTTTCAAATCTACTTCTTTTCTTAATCCTTGCAATAAGGTCTCATATTCAACAATATTATTGGTGCATGGGAATTCTAATCTGCATGCGATTAATTTTTTTCTTCTTGTCAGATATTTATATATGCAACCAACATCTGCACCTTCTAAAGATTTGGATCCATCAAAAAATAGTTTCCACGTGTTAGAATATTCTTTCTTTTTTACAATATTTGATTTTAAGTTTTCATATTTTTTTGTTTTGGTGGGATTAGTAGAGTTAACCAACATTTCTACTATGTCCCTAGAAACTATGTTAGGTTGTACATCAGAATAAATGTTAGTATGATCTGTTATATTACAGTTGGGATCAACAATATGGGTGAAATGAAGGATTCCATATTGTGCATTAGATTCCGCAAAAGATGATGTTTCAACTATAAAATTCCCAAAATTACCCAAAAAATGTTTCATATGAATAATTACCCAAAATTGAGGTGTTAAACATTACTGATTCATTTGGGTCATTCAGGTCAATAACAACATGTTTCATATACCTCTCCTTGTCAATCCTGATTTGATTCATTTTACCATTATAAGGGAGCCATAAATGAGTCCAATCAGTAGTAAAGTATCCATTCAACATAGTTGACCAATCCTGACTTAAAAGAAATCCATAGTTGTCAGGTATGTCTACTACTATTATATCAATAGTTTGATGAACTTTTGGATTAGCAGACATCCTGATCAAGACTTTTTTAAATTCCCTAATAACTTTAACTTTGGTTCTATCTAACTGAATGATATAAATGTCAGATGGTTTAGGTTTGACATTAATCTTCTCACAGACCTTTAGGGACATGACATTAGATGAGGCTCCTAAGTCTAGCATGCAGTTATGGAAATTCTTATTAAATATTTCAAAACTAATGAGGAAAGGCGGGGTGGTAGATCTGGATCTTTAACCAGTTAGTGATGAATTAGTCGCTACTTGAATTTTATATGGAGTGTTATTGTTAGAAGAACTTACCTTTGTTGTTCCCTTCTTTTTTCCAATGTTAATATCCTTTGTGTCGGAGGAATATTTCCCTTGCAGAGTTTTAATAAAATTTTCTTGAATTTGTGGAATCTTCATAAGCTCAAACAAGGAAATGCCAGCTTTAGTATTCTTCAGATCTTCTAGGAAATCATATTCCAACCTGGAAAGGGGTGTGGATGAAGCATTGGGTTTTGTTGTTTGATCAATAGTTTTAGGATTGGAAGATGTGGTCATGGAGGGATTGGGAGTAGTATTCATTGGAGAAGATGATTGTTTGGTAATGGGTGTGGTGGGAGAGGTAGGATTAGTGGTACTTGGGGTGTCATCAGAAGCCTTCTTACTAGCACTCCTAGTGGTAACAACGTTTTGTGACATGTGCACTTCTTGAGCTTCTTCTTCATCCCCACCATAATAAATATCCAAAAATGAATTTAATTTTTGTTCTTCAGACTCTTGAGATTCCTGAGTTTGCTCTTATTGTTCCTGACTTTCTTCTCCTTCTTCATCAGCTTCAATCATATTCTATGTCACCCAGGTTTGGATACCCTAGAAAATATCTTCCATGTTAATGCCTTCCATCTGAGAAGGGGTGGTTTTTTTGGTTGGTGGCATGTTTTAATCTTTCTTGGTGGGAACCTAATTTTTTTTTATGGCTGGAGCATCCTTCTCCACCACAATTTTTCAAGTATATTATATCATTGAATAACTTATTAATAATCCAGTGAAGAGATTCCATATACATTGAATCAAAAGGCTTCTTATGTTCACTAGGTTTAGACACAAATGCTTTACCCTTACCTTTGTCTTTAGATGGATCTGAGTTAGAACTGCCTTTTAAACTCATCATATTCCTCTCAAACTTAAGGGCCTCTTGGAAAGATTCTTCTAGAGTTCCTTTATCAAATTTTTTACATACATGTCCATGGACATAGGTAAACTAGAGGTGTATAATTCAATAGTTACATCTTCAATGGGTTTAGAGTAATGATGGATTCATTTTAATGGGGTAAGAAAATGTTTATTGCAATCCATAACCAATTATTTTGAATCCATCTTGACTCTCAACAGTTCTAGAACCCGGGTGGCTAGTGTTTTATTTTCCCCAAACTTCCTGAGAAAAGTGGTTTCAAAGGTTCTCCAATTTGTAATGGAGGCTTCTTCTAAAGAGAAATACCAGGTCAAATATTTCTCTTCAAATGTAAGGGGAAAAAAATGGTAGATGGTGTCTTCATGTTGAATGCTCTGTAGCCTAATAGCCAACAAGAATTTATTCACATGTTTTTCAACAAAATATTTTTTGTCAAGGTAGAATTTTAGTAGGAACTTATGTTGATTCTTCAATCCATTAGAAACGAAACGACAACCTCACAAGGATATAAATACCCCTGCATTTTTATAGAGTTGGTACTCCTATGTTCGATATTTTTATGTGGGACTTTTGAAAGAAGTCCATCAAAGGAAAGAAAATGTGTGTGTGTGTGTATCGAAAATTGTTTTTAATTTTTTTCAAAGGAGAATCCTGAGAATGAACCAAGAAACAAAAACATTTATACATTTAAAGAAAATAAAAAAAAATCCTCACATCCATCATAGCAGGGTTAAATATTTCTAGTCACGTAAAAATTAAAAGAAAATGATCTGCATGCACAAGAGAACTTTGACAGAGTGATACATGGGAAACTCAAATAAATATAATGATATAACAACCTCAAATACTTTATATTCAGATAAATTGGTTTACAAAGTAGAGTCGATATTATTCCCAAAGTAGCTCTCTTGGAATTTCTAAATAATATATAGTTCAATACATATTCTCTGAAATTTAAATGTGTCTGTCATAATGACTGGGATTGGGGCTCCAGTGGACCATAAAGAAAATATGTATAAGAATTAATATTTTAGAAAGAATAAAGTGGGCGATGAAAGACAACAATACCTGGCAAGAAGAAAAAGGAGATTATCACTCTTCGATTAAAACTTTCTATTTAAAGAGGTGGAGTAACTGGATGAATAGCTTGACAAAGACAAAAATATGTGATCAATTTGAATTTACTATGATGGTATCTCATTCTTGTCACTTGATTTTTGATTCCCTTTTATGGCTTTCGTCGGTGGTTACCGGAACTGTTTCAACCATCTTTTTCCCTTCATCGGTGAGTTTGTCGATAGCCCTTTTGAACCACTCCTCGATGTAGCTCCTCATTGGAGCCACATTGATTTCATGCCGGATTTTTATGTTGAAGATATCACCTTCCAGGTCCCTTAGATCAATAGAAATGTCCCTCAAAGCTTCTTCAATATATTGATTCTTTACCGAATAGTCAACTAGCCAATTTTCCACGTCATCTTCACTATACTCGAGAATGCCATAGAATTTTTCAAATGATAACCCTTTAAAGATCTCAACTTGTTCATCAAAAGATTTCTTGGTTAAGAACAACAAGTTGAGAATCAATTTGGGGTCTTGGACCTCATTGGTTCTCCTGGCTAGGTCTATCTCGGTCAACCTTTTGAATAATTCCTCTCTTTTGGTTGTGGCCTGGCTGCATGCTTGAACAATAATATTCAGGTTCTTAACCTTTTCCTTCCAACATGCGTTTATAAGGGAGATCCTCCTATATTCTTCTCATCTCTTTTATGTTGGTAACTTTACAACCAAAAGGTACAACCACATCAAGGTAAAAACCTTCATCGTTTTTCAAATATGCTTGTAAATATTCATGGAAGGCGTTTTCTCTTGTTCCAAAAGAGACCATGATTTTTGACATCTCCCAAGATTCTTTAATCAATTCCATTATATTCTTGATATTATTCTCCACATATCCCCTTGTTTATCTAAGAAGGCTTGTCGATCCTTTTAATTTTTCTATTGGTGTGGTAGGATCGATCATTGCTAAATGACTAGCAAGCATTGGAAGAGGCATTAAAGTCTCTTCCAATTCTTTGATTCTTACCTTTAACCTGGCATTCTCTGCTTCAAGGCCTCCAATGGGACCATCTAAATCATCTCCAGTTTCTTCGTGAAATTGGGAAATTTGGGAAGGTTGCATGTTCTGTAGGTTAATCTCTGAACGAGACTTCCCCTTTTTATTCTTTACATCTCTTTTCTCGATAATCAAATGTTTGGACTTGTTGTAAAAAACAATGCTCTGAAATAAAAAATAATCTTCTTCATCGAAGATCTCGCCCTCAATTATTTCCATCTGAGATTATGGTGAGCAGTGTTCTCTAGATGGTCAACATTGGGGAACACTTTTTCGATATCAATTTCAAGTTCCATATCCTTGAGGGAGAGGTTGTGGATATCACTTTCACCCCGAGGTCCTTCCTCTTCTTGCACAATGTTTTTAATTTTCTTCCTCACAGGAAGCTTGTGGGAACTTTCAATCTTTCCTGAAGGAGGGTTCTTATCTCCTTCTCTGCCTGAATAATTTTGGGTTACTTTCTTGATTTGGTGGGTCATTGGAGCACTGCTTCGAGATGTTATACTCTTTGGAGTGACTGTTGGGGATTGGGAACTCTCCTCACCTGGAATTTTTCCTCTCTTCATGTATGACTCATTGGTGTTGAGTATCATTTCCAAGTCACCAATGTCACGAGTGGGAGTGCGCGAGTCATTATCTCCATCTTTGTTCAGAATAGCATTAATGAAAGAATTGTTGAAACTGAAAGACAATAGATGTTCTACAAAAATACCGCTAGGGTCGAAACCTTTTACTCTTTCATCATATTTTAAATTCAGGCTGTGGAAGTGGCCTGCGAACTCATCAATCTTGTTCATATTTATGAATATGAAGTCCTCAACTTTCCAACTCAGAGGTATAAATTGCATTTTTCTCTTTTCATGGAAAAAATGCAGCGAGTAGTTGATTGCCTTGCTATTTCAACAACAAACATTTTTTCAAATATGTGGCATAGAAGGAATGACAGATTTAATTTGGAACCAAAAATTCTTGTAATTTTATAATTCTCCATTTGTTCCATTTTCCCCTTCCTATCTAGTAACTTTATCACCTGGTCAGACATCCGAGGAAAGTCCTTTCCAAACAACAAGCCTTTAAAAACTGAGAAAAATTCACTAAAGACTTCATAAAAATGTTGATAGGCCTTGTACCTCCATAATGTTTGATACCAGAAGGTTACTGGGTCGAATTCACAGTTTACCTTCTTACATAGAGATAATCTCAGGAATGGACAACAATGCGCTATCAAGAAAACTAAATAAGATGACATAAATAATTTCTTATCCTTATTGTATTGTGACAATTAGGAAGATATTTCAATGGAAATCAACTTACCCCAATCGAATATGGCATGTCCGTTGACCGTAAAATATAGAATGTACATAATCATCCGAGAGATGCTAGTTGTAGTTCCTTGTCCTGTTATCCTTGTAAAAATCCATGCAATTTCCCGAAAAGGGTTTTTGAATGAGCCAACTTGCAATCATGTGATGTCCTCGGGGATGACTGCTAGGTCATCTAATAATTTAGGTAAGAGGTCCAATCGATTGTCATGCTTCTTTAATAATTCCTTGCAATCCTCTCCCTTGAAGGTAAGCATTGGCTCGACAACTCTCAAAATCTTATGGAATACTTGAGGCAATAGAGAGATAGGGGAGTGGTCCCACAACTGGATAATCCACAAGTTTGGAATATAGCTCTCGGCACACCAGGTGACCAAATCCTTACAGTCAAAGACTTCCAGGACACAGCTTGCGCATGAAATTCTAAACATCCAGATAACTTCCTTCTAGGAAGAAGGGGGTGAGTAGTAGGAATACACTCTAGACCACTAAAAACTATGGTCCTTGCACCTGAAAATATTCAATATATCCCCACATAAGTTGATGAGAACATTCCTTTTCTCCAGATAATGATTTAAAATGAACGTTGGAGGAGGAAAATATAATCCTTCGCAAATCTTGGTTTAATGTGTCTTAATAAGAGATCTCCTCGATCCTTTCACTTATTAATGACAATCCTTTTGAACCTGTGTGGTGAGTTGTTAGTATTAAAAGCATAATAAATTTGAATTGGGAAGGGCACGAAGGTGGTGGGAATGGACGGGAGAGAAATATGCTTTGAGACTTTTGTGAACCCGCTAATCTATGACAACATGAGGTGTAGAATTGGCTATGTATGGAAAAGCATGGTGGTTGGTCAGACTCGTGATGTGATATTATAGATGGAGCTGAGGATATGTAAGTCCACCAACCCAGGAATCCACAATCATATAAATGAGACTAAGTATAGAACCAGAAAGGGATAATAGAGGGGAAGAAGAAAAGGGAAAAATAGGTAAGTATAGAAGAGGGAAAAGAAAGGGAGAAAAGAATTTGGGAAAATAGAAAAGGAGAGGGGAATTTCGAAAGCGCGAAATGAACTTAAACACTTCTCAGGGTGTCTGGGAATGTCATGTTGGATCCCTGGTACAACGACTACGTCATCTAACAACCAAGGATGGTGGGGAGGAAAAATCTAGTTTGCATTTTCTCCATTCATGTTTGCGGGTTGATATACAATAATTTGATATGGGTTATTTTCGGGTTCACTCTCAGACTGATCTCTCTGTTCATATTTTTCCTCCAACTCATCTCTTGGAGTGTAAGGGTTCGATTTGAGAGGAGAGGGTGGTCTATCTTCTGCTCCATTGACTAACAAATAATATTCAAGATCAAAGTAGGAAGTCTTGGGAAAATCATAAGCGTCTCCAGGAATGTGATATTTAAGGGTTCCAACCGAAGGGTCTCCTCTATAGGAGTTCGGGTCGATGAAGTAGGGATCCATATGTCGAAGGTATTCCTGATTTTCTGGAAGATATTAGTCTAAGGGTATATTTATGTTTCACCTACTAAGTTTTCTAGTCAGGGCACAGTTGGTACGTTTAGTTGAGTGTCTGGATTTTGCATCAATATCTGAGATGGTTAGGACATGAGGTTGTGGATAAGAAAAGGAAATTTATTGATGAGTGGAAGTGTGGTGAGTGATAACCTGGGTTGGAATGTTCAAAACATACTCTGGGGGAATGAAAGTGTGTTTAGAGAAAATTTGGTGGGAATCACTTGATGAGGAAATGTTTACTTGCAGGACAGAACGAGAAGGGTTTGAGCTTATATTTTCAGCCATTCAGTTCTGTGGCCCTCCTTCTAGCACCATTTCAGTTGATGATCCAAAATGGCCCATTCAATCAGATGAAGGAAAACACCATATGGTAGGTCCCAATTAGACCCACTCTTGTTTGAGGTAGAGTTTCTGACCATATTTTGGCCTGGTTACCAATCTAACTAATATACTAACTAAATATGAATCTAAGAATTGGAGGTTCTCAAATGAATTAAAAATAACAATCCTAATTAACTATTTATAAACTAAGATGAGTGATTTCATAACTAGGATGCAGATTCTAGTCAATTCTAAACTAATGTATCCTGATCAGGAGCAAGATAAAAGATGAGTACAGTGGCAGATTTGTATTACTTGTATAGAAAAAAATCATATAACAAGGAATATTAAATCTTGATAGAGTAACAAGTTATAACCAACATAAGTTGATTGAGAAACTGAATCACAAGGTTGTTGTACTAAAAATGAAGAATAATGTGAACTGTAAATAGATGAACATTAATCCAAAATAAATTCATAACCAACATCCATAAACTATAGAATAAGACATGCACAAAATTGAGTAATCGCATTCATACACATTGCCAACATAATTTTCATAAAATGTCTCCTATTCTTTATTCATCTGAAAGTAAAAATACAATTCGTCTTTCAAAAGAACCAAAAGCCCTTTTTCTTTTACATTCATCTCCTTTATAGGAGTATGGAATCCCTTTACATTCCTTATCTTCCAGGTGGTCAAGATCCCAAAGAGATGCTTAAATTTATTTTTCCAATTAGAAAATTAACATAATTACAATGAAATGATTGCTCTACAAAATTTTGGTTACAATGAGATTATCAAGAGGGTTCTAACGGTTGCGATTTCGCATCTATGAACGCCTTCCATATTTTGAAATCTTCGAGTATTCAATCCACTATATGTAGTTGCGTTCTTTCCAGGTATGCCTTAGTTTTGCACATGGGAATGATGACTTTTTCCTTTAATATTTGTTCAACATGTTGCACAAAATGCTCTATCAATGTGATTATTATGGAGGGCTGGATTAGTCTTGTTTCTACAACCTCTGCATTTATTTCGACGATTTCTTCAATGGATTTCAGGATGAGGTTTATTTTGGTATCCACATCCATTGAGCTCCACCTTTTCCATGTTTTACGCTATACAAAAAAAATCATTATTACACATTTTCCTGCATTTCGTTGTTAATACACACCATAAACCCTAATTAAATCCCATCATTCGTCATTTTATCTAGTGTGGTTAATAAATCATCTTTTCTATCTTTTTAGTGGTTAAAATATGATTATATCATGGTTTACTTATGACAGTTTGTGAAGTTTGATTATTGTACTAGCACAATCAGTGTTCTTGTACCATAACAACAATTCAACATTTCTGCACCAATATTGTCATTCCGGTACCTGTCATTGTTTAGCATAATCACGTGCTTTGAGGAAAAAATTAGAAACATGGGTTTTCTCCACAGCGACGTTGACATACAAACACGTGTGTCAAAATCCACCGAGATCACATGTGCGGACCTCCATCTCAGGGGGAATAATTCAGCCAAATTAATAAAAGTTCTAGATAGTTAATTTTGGCCTCGATTTTTGTACAAATAATGAAAAATATGAAGAATCTGGAACATGGGTTTTGTTCCCAGCATGATAATTTGGTGTTCACGTGAGTTTTTTTCCAAACAAAGGTAATATTTGATATGTATGAATGGTTCTTTAACTAATATTTGCACAATTGCGCCCAGATTTAGTTTGCGTCTAGATTGTCGTCTCCAAAGCTCCGACCTGCAGTCAAAGGGTTGATCAAAGAATGCCATGTGGCCAGAATAGTTTCTCATATTTGTTAATTATATTTTTATATGGCTGTCAATATGTTCTTCTAAATCGTAATCTTCTAAAGATGAATAAGAAATTGTTATGTGTTAAATACATACAATCAACTATTCTTGGGAATTAGTTCGATGGGCATTTGTATAAATTCAAAGGGCAGCGATAGAGTTGGTGGAATCCAATTCTAATTTTATTGTTCTAATCTCTGATATGTTTGAGTGTTGGAGTAGTGCTACCTACAGTCGATGTATCTTTGAGACTTATTTCAATGGAATGATATGTTGGTACTTTTGAAAATCGATTGTGGCATGATTTATCCGTGATTCTGTAGCTTCCTAGGCAACATGATGCCGGTTGGGAGGGCCCACCAACTCAGCCCACGAATGCTCTATTCTTTGTAATGTATTTCACTATAGTCTGTGTTTTACATTTTAACAGTAGTGTGTTTCTTTCACAACTGTAACTAGATTGTAGTGTGTTTCATCCCTTACTTTGTTTTGATTTTGTGGTTGTTTGCAAAACGTGATTGTCCTTCAAAATTATAAATCAATTGCACAGAAAATTGCCCCGTGCTCTCATTTGTTCCTTGTTTTATGAACTGTACATTTTACACATTAGATCATTCAAGGATAAATCGCCACATGAGGTATGTATTCTACCTTTAGATCACCTAGTTTGCATACTCATATACTCAGATCGCTCATCATTCTGTCATTACTTGAGCAGGCCTCTTCTCACACCTCCAATCCACTCCCTTCACATTGATGGCTTCATAATATAAAGTTGTGTATTGTTCAATGACCTCGTATTATCATTTTTTCATGCCATATATTTACTTTCTCCATTATGATTTAGTGTCTCCATTGTTTTATATCACATTCTGAGCATTACATGTTGTTTTGTTCTGGGATTATTTCGTTTCTTTATATATGTTTATATTGTTTTTTTTTGGTATTGTTATATGTTGTATGGTTTCCTTATATTTGTTTATATCATTTTGTTTCTTTATATTGTTTCATTGTGATATTGTTACATGTGTTTCCTTTTTGTTTTGTTTCTTTCTATTTTATATTGTGTTAAATAAATAATTTTGTGAGTTGTATATATATAATTATAATGTTTAGTTTGATAATTGTTATTTTATTGTTATTGTTAGATTGTTAATTATCTTGTGAGTCAATTATGTTGTTATTACATAATGTTAAATTGTTAATTACTATTATATTGTTTTGTTAATAAATAT
>JASDQU010735629.1:13035-27350 GCA_032191745.1 Picea mariana | reverse complement strand
TTGTCACCAAAATCAATCTCTACAAAAGATAGTGGGTCATAGTTGTATAAGGCCCTGAATGGTATCATGCCTATGGACACGTGTTGGGTGGTGTTGTAGCAGTACTCTCCCAAGTGTAACCATCTGACCCACTCTTTTTGTTGTCCTGCTACATAATTTCTGAGATAGCCTTCAACCCACTTGTTGACTATCTCGATCTGTCCATCTATCTGCGGGTGATAGCTGGTACTAGGGATCAAGTTTGTACCAACCAATCTGAACAATTCTTGCCAAAAGGTACTCATGAACCTGTTATCCCTGTCATTAACAATGGTTTTGGGTAGGCCATGCAACCTGAAAATCTTCATGAAAAATAGTTTGGCCACCTGTGTTGCACTGAAGTCAGTGGTTATGGAGAAGAAGTGTGCAAACTTTTTCAACCTATCCACCACCACAAAAATGCAGTCCTTCCTCTTTGTAGATGATCCTTCAGCTCTCTGAGGATGTCTTGGCTCTGTTGTACCCAATCCTATACCATTGGTGCCCTATTGTCACCAAAATCAATCTCTACAAAAGATAGTGGGTCATAGTTGTATAAGGCCCTGAATGGTATCATGCCTATGGACACGTGTTGGGTGGTGTTGTAGCAGTACTCTCCCAAGTGTAACCATCTGACCCACTCTTTTTGTTGCCCTGCTACATAATTTCTAAGATAGCCTTCAACCCACTTGTTGACTATCTCGATCTGTCCATCTATCTGCGGGCGATAGCTGGTACTAGGGATCAAGTTTGTACCAACCAATCTGAACAATTCTTGCCAAAAGGTACTCATGAACCTGTTATCCCTGTCATTAACAATGGTTTTGGGTAGGCCATGCAACCTGAAAATCTTCATGAAAATTAGTTTGGCCACCTGTGTTGCACTGAAGTCAGTGGTTATGGAGAAGAAGTGTGCAAACTTTTTCAACCTGTACACCACCACAAAAATGCAGTCCTTCTCCTATGTTTTTGGCAACCCGGTGATGAAATCCATGGATATTCTTTCCCACTTATTCTCTGGAATGGGTAAGGGTTGTAGTAGTCATGTTGGGTGGGTGTGCTCATCCTTGTTCTTCTGACATGTGGTACACTCATTTACATGCTTTATTACATCCTCCTTGAGGCCCTTCCATGAGAACCTCTCTCTTACCTGCCTGTACGTCTTATTGATTCCTTGGTGCCCTGCCATTGGCAAGTTATGACATGCCTGCAACACTTTGGCCTTGAAGGCCGATCCAGGAACCAAAAAGATTCGGCCCTTGTAATAGATGAGGTCATTTATAACTTTGAAGTTATCATCATGTACCTGTCCCTCCAACAGCTGACAAGCATACTAATCCTTTGCATACTCCATCACCAAGTGGTCCTTCCAGTCAACTGATACACCTATCAATGCAAAAATGGATGGCCTCCGGAATAATGCATCTGCTACCACATTGTTCTTCCCCTTGAAAAATTCAATGTCAAAGTCATAGGCCTATATCCTACTTACCCATTTTTGTTTCCTTTCATTCAATTCATTTTTCTCCAATAGGCATTTAAGACTATTGTGATCTGACTTGACCACAAACCGTGCACCTACCAGATATTGCCGAAATTTGGCTAGTGCATCCATGATGGCCATCATTTCTTTGTCATAAATGTTGTAGAGTAGCTCAGGGCCCCTGAGTTTTCGGCTCTCATAGACAAGAGGGTGCCTATTTTACATCAGTACAGCCCCTGTACCTTCTCCTGAAGCATCACACTCCAATGTAAAAGGCAGACTGAAATCTGGAAGGGCTAGGACTGGACACGTGCTCATCACCTTTTTCATCTTATCCATCATATTTTGAGCTTCTTCACTCCATTTGAAGGCTCCCTTCTTAGTCAAATCGGTCAAGGGTGCACACAGCTGGGAAAACCCCTTGACAAATTTCCTGTAGTACGTGCACATGCCTAGAAACTCTCTTAACTCTGTGAGTGTTTTAGAAGTAGGCCACTCCATAATGGATTTTATTTTCTCCTGATGCACCTCTACCCCCTTTTCTCCAATGATGTGTCTCAAGTAAAGTACCTCTGTCATTCTAAACTCACATTTGGATTCCTTAGTGTATAGTGATTGTTCCTCCATGATAGATAGAATTTAATCCACGTGTTAAAGGTGTTCCTCCCGCGTCTTGCTATAAATGAGCAAGTCATCAAAAAATACTAACAAGTGTTTCCTCAGTTGTTTGTTGAACACATGGTTCATGCAAGATTGGAATGTGGTTGGGGAATTGGTTAACCCAAAGGGCATCACCAAGAAATTAGAATGGACATAATGACACCTGAAAGTTGTTTTTGAGATGTCTTCCTCCCTCATATTGATCTGATGGTAGCCAGAACGTAGGTCAATCTTTGTGAAATAGGAAGCTCCATGCAATTCATCCAGCAACTCATCAATCCTAGGTATAGGGTACCTGTTTTTTATTGTATTTTTATTCAAAGCCCGGAAGTCAATGCACATCCACATAGTTCCATCTTTCCTCTTGAACAGCACTACTGAAGAAGCAAAGAGACTAGAGCTTGGCCTGATGTGCCCCATTTCCAAAAGTTCTTTGATGGATTTATCTATCTCGTCCTTGTACTTCTTCAGATGCCTGTATGGGGTGGTGATGATTGGTTTATCCCCCATCTCTAGCTCAATGATATGCTCAAACCCCCTGTCCGGTGGCACTCCTGGAGGTATCGGCCCAAACACCTTGTTGTGTTTATCAATGATCTCTTGGATTTCTAGAGTGTAGTGAACCTTACCCTGCTCATCCACACATGCTGAAATCCTACATTAAGCTGCATACATGATCTCTTCTCTCTTGAATATGGCCTCCATCCTCTTAGTCATGACTATCTTGGCGAAATTGCATGTCATGCCCCGGAGCACTATCTTTCATCCACCCTCCTCTATAAAATATATCTCCATGGTCTTGTAGTTGGTGGTGATAGGTCCTAATGTGTTGAGCCACTGAACTCCAAGGATTATGTTAGTGTCTAGAAGATCCATCACATAGACATCTTGTACCAACTCATGCCTACCCAATGTAAGCTTCATACCTGGAATGTATATGTCACAAGGCATAGTNCTTGAACCCCTCAAATTCCACTGCAGATATATGCCTTCTCTTCAACAAGGCTGAGTCAATGAAGTTGTGAGATTCTCCCCCATCAATCAATACTGATACTTTCTAACCCTTCAAGACTCCTCTCATCTTGAAAGTGTTAAATTTGGGCACCCCACTGATAGATGCTAAGGTGGCATTCCCTTCAGCCGTACTGTTTTGTTATGGGACCTCCTCTTCTGGTGTCTCTGTGGTTTCGGCCTCTATGTTCTGTATTTGGCCGAAATCTTCCTCCTCCTCGTTGTCTGAGGTCACTTCTATGTAGTGCACCTGGCCACGGCCCATGCACTTGTGTGATGGTTTCCATGGTTCTTTGCATGTGAAGCAGAGTTGCTTCCTTCTAAGTTCCCTCCTGGTGTTGTCATCCATTTTTCCACGGCCCCTGTCAAACCCCCTTAGGTCATGTCCCCCTTGATTCATTGGAGGTATATGATCTCTTCCTCCAGTGTTAAGGGGTGGTCTAGGTAAAAATTTTGGCCTAGCGGCTAGTCCTAGGTCCTAGCATCCTGTAGGTTGGTAGGATTAAAAGCCTTTACCCAAACCTTCAAGGGTTCAATCAACCCTTCAGTGAAGAGAATAATGAGTCTAGTTGGTGATATATCATGCACCATCACTACCAACATGTGAAATTATTCAATGTATGCCTCAGTCATACCTATTTGCTTAAGCTGTGTGAGTTCCCAGAAGTGTAGCTCAGGATCTCCTTGATCAAATCTATCCATGAGCCTATTGGTGAATTCAGTGTAGGACAATATCTAATTGTGGCCTAGGGTGGTGAGTCCATGATACCACCAATCATGAGCCTTGCCATCCAATTACATAGTGGAAAACTTGATGGCTTCCATCTACCTCATGGGATTAAACTGCAGATATGTCTCCAGTTTTTGTACCCATTCATGTGTTGTCATCTTAGTCGTGCCATCAAAATATGGGATTTCCATCTTCCCTGCTCTTCGTTCAAACTCATAACTGCTCCTATGGCTCGGCCTAGGCTTGTTTCTGAACTTGAGTTGGCAGTATTGATCCAAGGACATCTACCTTTGAATCAACATGTCCAAGCCATAGTACTCCTTAGTACATTGTGCCATATGCTCAACAAAGTCATCCACATGTTCCTCTTGTACCTGTTCATCTGTGAATGTGGGAAAGTATGTTCTAGGGTTAGCCCTGCTACCCATTTGTCCATATGACGTGCCTCCTCCATGGCTTCCCTCGGATCTGGGATTTTTTTATGGATTATATCTATTTTCACCATGGGATCCACTAGATCCACCAGCCACTTTGTTTCCATACGTTTCAGGGTCTTTCCCCTGATGAGTCATCTGCATCAATAACTCGGTTATCCAGGTCTGGTTCTCATCAATCTTCCTCAGGTTCCCATCTACCTTTTTCAAGATCTCAGTGATTTCGGACTGCCCCTTTCGATTTATATCCTATTTTTCCTGTAAATGGTCGACCAAGTTGCCTTCTGTGAGGTTCAAGGTTTGCTGGAATTTGTTAAATTTGACTGCCAAGAAATCCAAGCCCTGTGGTTCACGGTCATCTCCTGAACCCTCCATTTCAGCCTTTGTTTCATCGGTTGGTTTCTTCCTTCTGCCCATAAAGATACCACTGTACCTTTGCATGGGCTAATCCTCACATGTGTGGAGGATCAAAGCTCTGATACCACTGTAATGATCCCAAGCCAATTTTTTGCTTGGAATCACTAACTAACCACTGATTTGATTATTATTTGTTGTGTATGCAGGTTGACCATGAATATTTTGGCTTTAGGGTTTATTCAGTTATTCAGCCACAGATTTATACAAGAATCATTGTAACCATATGAATACCATCAACATTACACAAGATAGGAACCACAAGAAAATAGTTGAACTTTATTATAAGAAAGCAAGAACCTGATATAATAGAGAAGCAGATCTAAAGTAGATGGATTCAAGACAATACTAGAGTTGTGTACAAAATTCTCCCAGAGATACAAATCAAGCCTCCCAAAGGATGCCAATAGAATATGAGCGCTCAACTGCAAGACCAGGGTTTCGGCCTCCCCTCAAGCAACTGGTACAGCCCTGATGACTATTGGTATAGCCTGCTGAAGACAAGGACACCAAGGGTTCAGCCCTTCTAAAGATATAGACCTCTTGATGTTGCCAAACTCTCCTCAATAATAGATCAAGACAAGGGAAGCCTCCTCCTGAAGTATGAAGCTCAATCACTTAAGCTTCCTCCTCAAACTACAAAAACCCTAGGATGGTACGTCCCTTCTGAAACCCTGAATATGGCCAATAGTATGGCTTGGCTGAATGGGGCCTTTGAATCATTTGAAACTCTCTCAGATGATAGATTGGGCATCTACAAGCACTTGAGAGAAGTATCAAGATCAGATCTGGCCTATATCTTTCTAGATCTGAGAATTGTTGAATCTCCAAGTCGTACCCTTCCTCCTGAAATCATCCCAACCTGTAGTAAATGATAGGGACGTGATAACTGCTCCAAGAATCCCTCAAACTGATGAGAAAGGGCTTGCAAGAAAAACCCTAATGCTAGAAAAATCTCAAGCTTCTTCCTTTAGCTAGATTGAACTCTTCCTCAACAATTGGTGTGCCCCTGCAAGAAAACCCTAGATGGTACAGCCCTCCTGATCCAAATGGTATGGCCCTGCTAGTCCTCCTGGGTAGATGATAGCTGTAGAATGGTGTGGCTGGAGTATTTCATCACCGAGACCAAGCTTGGAGCTAGGTGAGTGGACTCTTTTACCACTGAGCTATTCACTAGGGTTTGTAATATCAAAATCCTCAAAATTGTATGCTCAAGAGCATCAACAAGCAAAATATCAAAATCCAGAATGAATGAGAGGTGAACCCTAGCCTTATCTTTATACTTTTCTTCTATTTCCCTATTGATTTAAGTTAACTCCTAGAGTTAACCCTAACTCAACCTCCAACTCTTTTATTTCTTCATTGAGTTATCTTTTTACTCCTTTTTCTCTTTTTATTAAGTCAACTTAAGAATATAACCTTAGTTTGGTTGAATTTTCCCCTCAGTGTGAGACTATGGCCTAGTGGGGATGCCTAGGCCACTGAGTCCTCTCAAAACCTCTTCATCAAGAGGTGGGGGACATTATAAAAATCTAAATGCCGCACTTTGACTTAGGTATCTAGTGACTAAAATTTAGGACATCTACCCAGGTGGAAATTGTGGGTTGCAATTGCACCTTGATCAGATTTTGTGTGGCTATTGGAAAATATCGCCATCTCTTTCGGGATATGCACCCTCTACCCCTCATTATAACTGATTATTTCATCCTTCACTAGTTCCTCTTTCAGTGGCTTCAGACCCTACTTTTGAGTGCTTTTGGAAGGTCCAGTGTTATTTGAGAGAAAGGACGATACGTATTTTAAGACACAATCATTTGCTTTTATTTGTTCCCCCACGCGAACAAAATACACCTACCCACATGTTTGCTTATTTACAGTTGATTTATGTATGATGCTCATTTGATTACAACCAATTGTAAGTTGTACTTTTGAAGGTCCAAATTATACAAATATTGTGTTCATTTATTTCTCTTATCACCAATTGAACAGATTCACTTTTTCTAGTCGGACACCATAGGGGACCCACAGAATCCTCGTCGTTCCAGACGCTTGCAAAATCTCCCTCCTATTCTAGGAGGCGACACTAGTCTTGCCAACTCATCGGCTCAACCATCTCACACCCCCGTGAGTGATACTATTTTTGGATCAACTTTACTTGGTTCTGCTTTGCTTGGGTCCAATTCCCAAGGCCATCCATCCACTAATTCTCCTTCACAAGGAGGTGGGGGGGGGGCTTATTCTCAAGGGATAAGTACCAACCCACTCAATCGCTTTCAAGGGATAGGTCCACCACCTATTCATTTGATGGCTAGAACTAATCCTACACCAACTCTCCCTATGCCATACTTGGCATCCCTTAACATTCCTGATTTAACCAAAATCACGAATGATCTCGCTTGGCCCAATATGCCTACCAAATTACCTTCAGATATTCCAAAATTTGAAGGAAAACTGGGGGAAGATCTCACCAACCATGTTATGACCTTCCACTTATGGTGCTCTTCAAACAGCATCATGGATGATTCCATCCACTTAAGGTTATTTCAAAGAGCACTTACTAGTCCATCATCCAAATCGTATGTGGACGAAAAATCAAGGTCCCATGTGACTTTTGAATCCTTGGCCAAGGCCTTTTTTGCCTTTTTTCAACTACCAGTTCATCATGATATTGGCTTAGAACTGATCTCCAAGTGCAAACAAACCTCATCTATGCATATTTTCGACCACATCCATGAATGGTGTTAGCGACGTAGTTTGTGTAAATCAGAAACCACCAAAGAACAATGCCTCGATTGGTTTCTTAAATCACTCATCTCCATACTGGCCAAAGATGTGGCATGCACTTTTTGTCAGTCAAAAGAGGAGGCCATCAACAAGGCCCAATAGTTTGACCTTATATATTCTCAATCAGGTTACTTATACATAGTGTTACCTGATGCGCCTAGACCCGTACCATTTGGCCAGGAAAAACCTGTGATTTCCCACGTTGTAGATGGATTGATTGGTACCACAACACATCAAAACCCTTATAGCCAATTGTCACCTATTTATGGTGCACCTCAATATCTGAAACCCTATGGAGGGCCATCTTATTACCCTTCGCCCCCTTACCAACATCCATATCTTGTTACTCCCCCCCCCCCCCCACCCATGAGTGGGTCCTCACCGGTACCCATGATGCATGCGGCCTTTCAACCAAGTTTGGGTACACCTTCTACATCAACATATAACCTAGGCACTAGTGAAATCCATTTACCTTCCTATTCTCCCTATGGATCGTTGCCACAAAACAATCCATATTTTCCATTTCCCTATCCTCCACAGCCAATTGCTCCTCCACACGAACAACCACATGTCAGTGTTAACTTTGTTCATCCCTCTCCCATTCAACAAATTCATACTTTTGAACAGTTGAATATGGAAAATCAGTCTCATCAGCCGAATAATTCCAAAAATAAAGGAAAAAACTGAAATAGTAATAACCCAGGACCAAGCGGAAATAACCCCCAACCCAACCATCCCATTGGGGGCAATCCAAACCAAGACAACCAAAACCCCCAAGGGGACAATAACATCAAACTCCAAGGGAATAAAAACAACAACAATCTTTGGAATAACTTCCCTTGTGCTCTATGTGGTGAGTATGGACACTATACACACCATTACCCCCAAATTGATGACTTCAAATGGATGAAAGAATCCATGAATGTGCCACATCCTCCAGCGCCACCTGCCCCTCAGCAGGCCCCACAATAGTACTTGCAACATCCACCCCCGACCTTGTTGAAAAACCCTATTCCCCACCAAGGTGTGATGAATACCCAACATGAGGTACACCTTGCTCCACCCCACATGGGGCACTATCAAAATCCAGGGCCCATGCAACCTAGAAATCTGGTTGATCGCAACATCCTCCTTATCAGCGAAGAAGAAATTCTTTTGCAAACATGTGGTTTCCAGTATGGTGTTCCCCCTGAATCTACTCCCACCACTTCGGAAGCGATTCCAACTATAGTTGGACAAGCCTTGATGATTCCACGTCCTAACATTGAACCAAACATTCGCATACCCCACGTTCCTTTACGATGGAATGTCAATAACCCTCATGCTAGGGCGGCCCATAACTACAGCCTGGTCGATGACTTAGCTCAATCTCCGACAGCCATGTATGTATTGGAGGTCCTCCAAACCTATCCAACTCAGCAAAAATCCTTGCTTTTCGCCTTGGGGGCAGTCGACCCAGTTGGTACTAGACTCATCACCTTCAATCTAGATATCATAGAACCATGCCTCACTGCTCTAGTATATTTACAGATACTAGGTAAGATTCGGAACATCATAGTTCATTGATGTATCATTGATGAAGGTCCATCCACATGCATCATGTCCAAAGTAGCATGGCAAAAACTTGGATCCCCTGAGGTAGTACCATCCACCATCACCCTGAGAGCCTATGATGACCGACCCTCGTCCCCCGAAGGGCTCTTCCAAAATGTCCCCGTCAAACTCGGGGGAAAAACCATCCTCATTGAATTTCAAGTTATCGACGCCCCACTCGATTACAATATCTTGTTTGGACATAGCTACATGTACTCTATGAAGGAGGTGGCCTCTTCTGTGTTTCGAATGATGATGTTCCCCCACAACGGGAATATCGTCACCATCGACCAAATCACACATTATGATCCTAACCATTCTACCAACATTGACAACATTATTCCCCTTGTCTGCACTAGCACAGATGCTTATTCAATCATTTACATGGGTCCCAGAGTTTTCAAAGATCCATCCTTGCTGGGGGAATATCATGGAGCACCACCCCTCCTACACCTTTCATCACAAGTGTGTGTAGTATATTCTAATGCAACAGATACCAAAGACACCATTCCATCCAATGAGGCCTCCCCTCACATTGGCGTTCCACCAGTTGATGAACCATTTCAGGAATCCCCTGAGAACCCCACTACGCCATTACCCAAATTCCCTTCCTAGAGTCCAATCATTCCAGGTAGTTGCAACCCTTACCCTTCCTAACATGGTGCTTTCCATCCCTGTCTGGTATCTACACACACCTTCTATGGTTCCTCAACCATCTCTCCCTCCTCAGACAGAGGGAATACCGATGAAAATTCTAGTACATGCTCCTACCACACCACCATCTCCCCCCCATTGTAGGCACCTCTGTCGTTGTTGGGGGAAGATGAAAGAAGAAAGATCCCACAACTCCACTTCCTCCCCGATTTCAATCTCCTTGTGCACTATGAAAAAGAGACGGGCACCCCACTAATCGATTCCCTACTCTTCCCGAGTTACACAATATGATCCAACTCCCTAGAGCAACCACATCTCTCAACACTCCACCAAGTACATTCACTACTACACCAGAGTCCTCCATTTCAGGAAACAAAGGGTTGCGAACCAAATTCACTTGTTCCATATGCTCAGAATACGGACATTATACTCATAATTTCCCATCTCTACCTCAATTTTTCCAAATCTTAGTCGCAATACACCAAACATCTCGGCCAGAGCTCGCTCGAACACCTTCTACCGAGGCTCACATTACAGATATTTGATACATTTCATCATCAATACCTGGGAAAACGAGGCACTCTCCACAGTATAGGAACATTCACTTTATGTCTAGCGGTCCCTCGCACCCTGTACATGATATCACGTTTGCATCCTCACCATTATATGACAATCACACTTTGACACTTTCTCCTGTCTTCTCCCAGGATCCACTGTATTCTCGCATTTTTCACTGCGACGAATACATCCTGGAAGAACTCACTACCCCTGATTTCCTATGGAATGTGCTCCATCATAGAGAACTTTTTCTTTTGCAGGAGGTCTTTTCCCCCTCTACCCAAACCTCCATATGTGCAATCAAAACCAAGGATTTTATCCCTTCAAGGAATATACACTGGTTCAACAATCCTATCCCTACCCCAGATGCTTTTGAAGAAGGCAATATAGCCAACATTTCCCCCACTGTCAATATTGACATTTCCATTAAACCATGAATCATCGAGGAAATCACCATTAGTGCTGCATGATCCCTGAAAGAACACATGGCTTACAAATCCCTCTTTTAGGAATATCAGGACATCTTTTCATGGTCATATACAGAGATGCCCTCCCTTGATCCCTCCATCGTCGAACATCGAATTGACACTTGGCCAGATGTCTCCTCAGTACGTCAAAAGAAATGCCCCTTCCACCCATACAAAGCGGTGGCTATCAAAGTCTAAATTGACAAGTTACGCTATGTCGGGTTCATCTACCCCATTGCATACACTTCATGGGTATCCAATCCCGTCCCTGTTAAAAAAACATAGGGCACCATTCACGTTTGCACAGACTTTCGCGATCTCAACCATGTTTGTCCCAAAGACTACTTTCCAACTCCTTTCATCGACCAAATTATCGATGACTGTATCGGCCATGAAGCATTGCCCTTCATGGATGGGTTCTTCGGCTACAATCAAATCCAAATCCATCTAGCAGATCAATATAAAACTGCTTTTACTACCCCTTGGGGTACCTTTTCTTATCGTGTCATTCCTTTTGGAATCAAGAATGTAGGTGTTACATTTCAATGGGCCATGACCTATGTTTTCCATGATCTTTCTCACATCATCCTCGCTTATTTGGAAGACCTCATTTCTCGATCCAAAAAGTGAACTCAGCATTTAGAAGACTTACACATTATTTTTCAAAGGTGTCGCCAGTATAATATCCGATTGAACCTCCTCAAGTGCATATTTTGCGTCACTGTCGGATGCCTTCTTGGGTTCATTGTCTCCCAACACGGCATCATGGTCGACCCCATCAAGGTCCAAGCTATCACAAAAATTCCACCACCAAGGAATTTACACCAACTGTAGAGCTTACAAGGCAAAGCCAAATTTTTACGTCACTTTGTCCCAAACTATGCCACTCGCACGCATGGTTTCCTCCACCTTCTGCGTCATGATATCCCATTCTGATGGGATGAACATGCTCAAACATCTTTTGATGACTTAAAAGCCACCTTATCCAATGCCCCTTTGATTATTCCTCTATACTATGATCACGATTATATCCTCTACTTGTCAGCCTCAATCGTCTCAGTATCAAGCATCCTCATCTAAGTAGGGGAAGACGGGCGTTAACATGTCATTTACTACATCAGTAAAAATATTTCAGGGCCACCCCTAAAGTACAATCATGATGAGAAACTCTCCCTAGTCGTTGTCCTTTCAGTCCAAAAGCTACGCCATTATATCATGCTTCAAACTACCAAGGTCATAGTAGATTCCAACCCCATGCAGTACCTGCTTAGCCATCAACAAATTGATGGAAAATTTTCTCGATGGATCGTCATCCTCCAGGAATATGACCTAGAGTTCTCAACTCCCAAAAGCAAGTAAGTATTTTTCCTCGCCGAACTCATTACGGCTTTTCCCTTGAATGAAAAAGCCTCCCCCATCAATACGGATTTCCCCGACGAACACCTCTTCTTCATCCCCTCCAATGATCCTTGGTATGGCAACCTTCTCATCTACCTTCGGACACAGAAGTTTGGGTCTCTTCTCATCTGAGATGATATTCAGTGCATTCTCTATTAGCCCCTCGGTATCTCCTCATTGGAGATGTTCTTTATAGACATGGGGTCAACACCATCCTTCGTCAATGTTTGACCATCGACGAAGTTGATAGAGTCTTGAACGATTTCCATAGCGGCGCTTGCGGTGGTCACCTATCAAGTATGTCCACCACCCAAAAAATCATTCAAGCAAGCTACTTTTGGCCCACATCGTTTCATGATTGCATCCACGTTGTCAAGCGATGCGACAAATTCCACCTCTATGTAAACAAAGCGTGAGTTCCACCGGCTCTTCTACATCCAATCATCACCGTTGGCCCCTTCTACAAATGGGGCATAGACTTTATGACTTGCAATCCTCCATCTAGTAATGGACACAAGTACATTGTCATGGCAGTAGATTAATTTACCAAATGGGTCGAAGCCATGCCCACTTTCAACAATACCACTGACACGGCAACACGTTTTTTCTTCAACCATGTCATTACCTGATTCGCAGTCCCACTATAGTTAGTGTCTGATCACGGTAAACACTTTGAGAACGAGATTTTTGTGTAAATGTCCTCAATGTTAGGCTTATCCCATGAATTTTTCTCCCCATACTACCCTCAGTCTAATGGACAGGTCGAGGTTGTCAACAAAGTCCTCAAAACCATGCTACAATGTACCATCAACAAACATAAGACCAACTGGCATCATATGTTGTTTTCTGTGTTATGGGCTTATCGCACAGCAGTCAATACTGCCACCGGTTTTACACCGTTCCACCTCGTCCATGGGATCGAAGACACCCTCCCTATCGAGTGTGAAATTCTCATGTTACGCATTGCCATCGAGCTATTACCTGGCACTGCTCCAATGGATCAGCGCTTGCTGACCTTAGAGTCATTGTATGAATATCGTCGATCTTCATTACAGAACAATGAGGCAACCAAAAAACGTTCCAACTCCACCTTCGACCACCATATCAACCTCCGCTCATTCAGCAAAAGGGATCTCGTCTTAGCATACGATATCGCCCATGATACCCTTGGCCATGAGAAATTTGATTCCTTATGGCATGGACCCTACATTGTCCAACACTGCCTCAATAAGGGGGCATACATCCTGGCCTCTCCAGAAGGATACCCTCTCAAAGAACTCGTCAATGGGTTGTACCTAAAGAAGTTTTACGCCTAAGCATAGCCATTCTACCTTAGGATTTTCTTTGTACACATTTGTAGATTTTTTAGTCTTCTTTTTCACCACCACTCCTCATGTTTGATCTACCATCCCAGTTTTTGACAGATGCATCCTCCATGCACCTACCACATCGGTTACATTGACGGTGCCAGCCATTGGACCCAGAATCTCGCTTCGGTCACTTGGGCCCTCTATACCCCCTCATATGTGTTGCTCCACTCCAGTGGCATATGTTCAGGCTCAACCACCAACAACCAAGCTAAATACATCATCGTCATTGGTCTCCTCGCTGAGGCCAGTCACCGCCACATTCGTCACCTTAGCGTTTTCTTAGATTCCCAGCTCGTCGTCCTGCAGCTCAACAATGTATATCGTGTCTGTGATCCTTGCCTCTTTTGCAAATACCTACAAGTTAGACTACTATCTCGCAACTTTGATTCAATCACATTTACACATATTCCAAGACAATTTAATCAAATAGTAGATAACATGGCTAACCTAGTATTAGATTGGCATTTATCAAATTAAAACATCATCACATATACATAAGCATCATACATTTGTCATAGCATATAGAAATGACCTCATAAATCATCAAACACATGTAGACGTGAATGATCCAAATATATATGTCCATATATATATATATATATATATATATATCATCAAATAGTGTCATAAATGTTTACAATATAAAAAATACATTTCCCACAGGCCAATGAGTCCCCTCACCCCTATCGGTACAAAATGGGTACCCCCTACCCTATACAAAATGGGTATCAACTACCCTGT
>JASDQU010735628.1:189154-207186 GCA_032191745.1 Picea mariana | reverse complement strand
CCCAAACGGGGCCCACATGACTTTTGGCACTTCATCTCCCAGGGTTAGGTTTTTGGATGTCTAGGGTTTTTGGCATTCCTTCTTATTGTAAAAAAGGCCTTCAGAGCCTCATTGTAATGATATTCTCACGGATGCGAGTAGCTGTCACATCTCTTCTCAGAGATAAGCTACCACCATTCTAGCGAGTCTTTCACTCTGTATTTTACAGTCTCTGTACATTTATTTCATTAATAGAAATCGTGTATTACTGTATATCTGTGACTCTTGTTATATTTTCTCTATATCTTTGTTATATTGTTGTCTCTCTTTCAATATCTCTGAATATTTATGTGTTATATCTCCGCTCTCATTTTGTGCCCAAAATAATCCAGATCAGTGTGTGTTATAATTCTTCAATTGGTATCAAAGAAGGACTGGGATTGAATCCCTCACGAGAGGGCCCAAGTGAATGAAAGGGAAATGGAATCCTATGAGAATAGGAATGTAGATTGCTTAAGTGAGAGTAGATAGCGTGAGATGTTTGTTGTTGTGTTTGTTGTAATGTGTTGTTTTTCCATCCATTTGATGTGAGTGTAAGAGATGAGAAAGGCCACAAAAGTGAGCAATAAGAGAGTTGATAGTATTGATGTTGTTTTTCTTGAATTGTTGAGTAATTTGATCCAGGAAGAAATGAGCATTTGGTAAGAGGGCGTTGTTTAGAAAAATAACCTCCTATAGTATTTTCCCATGTAAAGGAGCCTCCTGGTTGAGAATATCATCAATCGTCATCCTAACTATTGAAGGATATAGTCAAAACTTGGAAGATTACATCTATGCAATGTTGGAGTTGTCTCACCGTTTCCTGGAATGAAACTTGTGAAGAATTTTGAGGATCATATATCAGAGTACCCACACATATTTTTATCTCTAAAGATTTGAATTTGAGTTGATGCCATGATTTGTTTTTATTTGTGACACATTGTTGTTATATCATGGAAAAATAAACCCATGATAGCAATGGAAGGGTTGTCGATGACACAATGAAGAGTGCACACATTTTCTGCTGGAGGAGAGCAATTTTTGTTTACTGATATGTGATAATACTAATTCCATGTGCTTGGATACATATTCTTTGATAGAACAATAAGGTAGGGGTGCAAAAGGAATCGTGTGAATGTCAAAGGGACTAGATTCTAGTGAAAAATGAGGATATCACTAAGAGAGGCTATGAGATTTTAGTGATATGGCCACATGGTATAGTAAGGATTACAGAGGGTGTTAATCTCACTGGATCACAATCATATTTCCAAAGAGATAACACAGATAATGACCACGAGATCATGGTGTTGGGGCACAAGATTGCAGAGGAGCAATCAAATCATTAGAAGGTAAACCAAATCGTGGGGAATTCAGTGGATGGGAAGACGGTTGGAGCTGGAAAGGTACCTTGTTGGAGAATAGACATAAGAAATCACCAACAAAAAGAAGGATATATGTGGGTTGTAATGGTGATAATATTTGACCATCGTAATGGTAAATTATTATTATTATTATTTTTAATTTGGAGTTTGTAAAATGAAATATATTGAGTCTACTCAACTTAATATGTGATGAATTGTTAGAAGTGAGTGACCTAGCAATCACAAGATGAAGTATGTAAACTCCAATAAAGAATGAGTTAATGTTTTTGGAATCATAAAATTTTTATTGAGCTTAGTCAACTCAATATGAAGTGTAGATGTTTTGTTAGAATTGGCTACTCTGACAAACAAAGGGAAATCCAAGACTATAAACTGAGAGTTACAGTGAAGGAGAGTTCAAATATGCATATGAAGACTCCAAACATGTGAACATAATTCAAAAAAGGAAGATTATGTTAACTCTTGCCGATTGTTTTGAAATATTGCTTAACCTTATTTTGTGATGTATAACCATTCGTACGTCTACTTGGTAAATTGTATGGTAGCTGGAAGGAAGTTTTGTTACATGTTACCTTTAATTGCGCCTTGATGTAAATTGTTTAATGAATTGATGTAAGATTGACTATTGACTTGGATGGAAATTTACTAAGTATTTACATTCATGGTACTAGTGTTTGGCCCAAAGGAGCAGTTGGTTCCCAGCTGGTATGAGATCACAATTCCATAAGTAAATGGAGGAGCATGAACCTTTGTGTTTTTGGGATGGAAGCGAGCTATTATCGCCTAATAAATCAAGGTTTGGTTGTAGACATGAGTTGTAATGATAAACATGAGGAACACGGATAGTGTTTTGAGTTTAGCAAAGAGTTATTCCCATGGAGGATGATGACAACATAAGAAGCCAACAATAAAAGTTAGACAACTTGGCATATGACAGTGGTGCAGAAGAAGCAGAAGCAAAAGTGCTCATGGACAAACAAGGTAAAAGTTTGAATTTTGTTGAATAAATAGACTTATGACCATTTTTTAATGTGATTCACAGATTGTTTTACAACAAGTCTATGATGTAATGTAATGATGTATTAGTCCTTGTAATGTTTGGTTTTTGTACCTAATATCTCCATGATATGGAGTGTATGTAATTTATGTACTTGTGTTTATGTAATGTGTAAAGGGAATATCATTGTAATACCTAGATAAACATGCATAGCCCTTTGTCATGTATCCCCAATGTTTTAGTGCAAAAACCTATAGTATAGTCTTTAACACTGGGAGTAGGCCAAGTCATGGGTTGACTGAATGCTCCATGGGTGGACCATGTTGGTTATATACTCTGGATCTGCCTATAAAACTTGAGTTTCTTTTCAAGGGGAGTTCATCAAGATGTTGAATGAATCATGTATCTGAAAGACATCCTATCAGACTAGCGGTTGTAGCAATCAGGAACCCATGAATTTTGTTGGATGGTTATTTCGTTTTATGGAATTTGGAAGTTTGATGGATGCATGATCGAGGTACAAAGTGAAAGTACCAGGTTGGGCGATACATAGACTTTGTTGATCAAGAGATGCTTTGATTCAAAGGACTTGGTGATGATGAAGACCTGACTTGGCGATGGTAAATACAAGTAGTCGTTAAGGGGGAGTGTTGGGAAATGTAACTCCCTATTTGTCTTATGTGTGTGCTCATGTTTAATTATTGAGTTATTGGTCATGAATTTTTAGATTTTCTAGTCTCTACAAGAAGGAGTCTATTCCTAGGTTGTAGAGGGTTGTTCAAACTAGTTGGTTTGAGAGATTCTCTCCAACTAGATGCCTTTTATATTGTTGTGTGGTTGAGATATTTTCTCAACCAATATATCAAGGTATTTTTCTATATTGATACATTGTTGATGTATTTATATATGTATTCTATTTGATTGTGAAATAGATGAGAGCTCTCAACGCAGTTTTGAGTGTGTAATAATATTTGTCTACTCTCCCTACCATTTCTGATCAAGCATATCGTTTTCAATCATATTATTCCTTCAAAAAATATTATGTTTTCTAAAAAATATAGAGGTCCTTATATTTAGCCAATGGATTTTGAATGACATGGAGAGATTCTAAAATTTTGATCCTATCTTCATGCTTCATGCCCACGAGTGTTTGAGAGTGATTTTTTTTAGATTGGAAGCACTACATATACTATGTCAAATGAAACCCATGAAATTAATCTATCCAATGGAACTAATTTGTAAGCAATATGAGTACCCTATCAGAAGTTATCAGCTTTGCAGTCTCGCGGTTGTCATGAAAAACCCTAAATATTGTTGATTTTAAATCAACGATATCTTCACTTTCGAAGCTCTGATTCAAACAATTTTTTTTTTTTTTTTTTTTTTTTAAATTGGGTGATTTTGCAAGGGAACTCAAATATACAATTGGTTTGGGAAAATTATTCAAAAATTGTGACATAAACCTACAAAATCACACGACCATCTTTGGAAAAAACCTGAAAATTGTTGATTTTAAATCAAGGATATCTTGACCTCTTGAACTCTGATTCAAACGATTTTTTTTAACTTTTTTTTTTCCAAGAGGAATTCAATTATACAACCAATTTCTTCAACTTCTCTTTATAAATATACAAGAAATTATCTGAGTGTCATGACCCTCTTTTTTATTCTTCGTTTGGAAACCTACAAAATAAAAAATGTTTGCCCCTTTTTTTGCCAAAGAAAGCGATCTGATACCACATTTTAAGTGCCTGAGATCTGAATACAAAATAACATACAAAATATCCAATAATAATATAGAAAATATTATTTTTTTATTAATATAAAACCCTCAAGGTAGGATAACACCTTATAATTGATCATTTTAAGGAAGGGATCCACTCTTGTTCACTTGTCTCTTCGAGGGGGAAACATCCTAATGAGATACGATCCAAATACAATACTCTTGAACCATGCTCAATACATTTCTTACACCTCTATATATAATACTACCTACAACCTAAGAACATTATAAAGAAGGAATCTTTGATTAAGCCTTCTCATCTTTATTATGTTCACACTAGACCTTATTTACTAAAAGTGGCCTCCATACATAACAATACATATTAACCTATATTATTCCCTTTAGGTACCTCCCTAGGTACCCCATAACGAAAGCACCAAGGGTTTATTTTCATGTGTAAACTCCATCTACAAGTTTGTGGATGCATTCAACAAGAGAAGATTATTGTTTTTATTAACCTTAGTTTTATGCATAATGTTATCCATGTTAACCTGGCTAAAAGGTTGCAAGTACCTGCAAATGATATTCAAAGCACTCAGGTTGAGGGTGAAAATGTACAATTTTTTAAAGATTTGAAGATTACCATGGATAAATATCTGTTGCATTCATATTTTATGCTCTGGTACCACTTGTTAAGTTCCAAAGATCCGAACACAAAAAAAATGACAACAGATTCAAAAACAATATAGAAAGCTTCACTTTATATTAATATCAAAACCTTAAGATAGGGGAACACCTTATAATTGATCCTTTTAAGGAAGGGATACACTCTTTTTCACTTTCCTCTTTGAGGGAGGAACCTCCTAATTGAGTTGTTCTCCAAATACAATACTCTTCAACCATGCTCAATACATTTCTTACACCTCTATATGTAATACTATGTACCACCTAAAAAAATTCTAGAGAAGGAACCTTCTAATAATACTTCTCATCTTTATTGTGTGCACACTAAGAATTTTTTACTAAAGGTGGTATCCATACATAACAATACATATTAAATTCTATTATTATTCCCCTTAGGGTGCCTGTCTAGGTACCCCATATTATCCCCCTAACTACACTACATGTTGACCATAAATAAAATGTTTTAATGTCCACCTTAAGTAAAATAATTGTATATCAACTTTATATTTATATGTATATAAAGAGATATAAATTAATTGAAAGTAAAAAATTTATTATTCAGTAGGTAGGTCTACTTCCTAGTGTGAGGTGAAATGTGTAATTCTTTCATGCTTAACATAGAGTTGACACATGACATTTAAAAAAAACATTAATTACAAAAAAAATATTTCAATATAGACCATAAATAAAATATTTCAATATCAAACCATCAAGGTAACCATTTTAGACAAAAAATTTGACTGAAAGATGGCCCTTTCAGTCAGAGAAGGCTCTCTCTGCAAGTCTGCTACCCAATGTCACTTCAATAGCATATTGATATGAAGCTCAAGGGCCAGATTTTCTGTAAAGTAAGGGTTTTGGGTTTATGAGTGGTTGAACAAGAATCAAAGACAAGCTATGGGCATGGAGTCATGAGTTGGAAACTCAAAGGTAAAGGTAAACAATGGTTTGTAGTCAGTTCAACATCAAAGGAAAGGTTGACAATGTTTTCAAAACATAAAGCTTATGTGATGTAGTAGAAGAGTAAAAGAAAAATGTATTTGAATATGAAGCATCGCTCTAGATGAATTTCACATCCAACTTTAGAGAAAGAAAAATAATTTGTTCACAACATTATTGTAAATGAGTTCTGAATCACTCTACCACAATGAAAAATGTAAGCATAGACATTCATATGATAACAAAGATAAGGAAACATGAACATGAAAGGAAAACACACTTTTGAAAACACCTGACACATGAATATTTGCTGTAGAAAATGCTTAGTACTTCTTTATTGATCTGTTTCCATTAAGCACAAAAAAAAAATATAGATCATGAAGATAGCTTACTTCTCCATTTGTTTGAACTTGGAAAAAAATAAATCAATTTAAAAGGGCGGATCAACAAGAAAGAAAAAGAAAGAGAGCAACATTCTGACTGTAGATCAGTGGTCTACCATTGTGTGTGGAGTCAACACCACTCTGCATATTGAAGGAAATAAAGCCAAATCTCAAGTTAAGATCTTATATGATGATGATTAGAAGAAATGAATGTGAACAAAAGAATAAAGTTTACTAAACAAATATCCTCTCTGTAGAATAGATTGAAAAATGCTTGAACAAAAACAATGATTAACAGGGCATCTACAACATATCCTTTACTGTTCAGGGATCCATTAATCCAATGCAACCTTTGATCCTCAAAACATGAAATATATTAAATCAAGAAGATAACACGAAATGGGAAAACAAAGAAGACAAATTGATAAATAACTCTCATGAATCCTAATGGGAAAAAGTTGGTTACAAACAGGCCCTTGGGCTTACAAATCAACAACTAAAAGTGCTTCTCAAGATTTCTCCTCTCTTGGGTCATGAATCCAACCCTTTTCTCATAAAACACCCTTTCATTTATAGTGAAAAATATCTATCTACCCTAATGAGGTCGAAACCAAGGATTTACATAGGATCCTCCTCCATTTAGGAGTCTTGTTACAAAAGATTTCAACAAAAGCCTAACAAATTCCTATTTTTGGGGGATTTTGTCTATGATTATAAATGCCTTTTGAAATAGGTCATCCTGATTGATTCGGAGATGGAACACTTGCCCCTCATGTCCAAATAACTCCTAGGAGATCATTCAAACCTTCCTTGACAGGTGGAAACCTCCAAACAGGGAGAATATCCAACAACTATGCAAAACAAAGAGTTTGTAGCGCTAATTTGTAGTGCACTAGTGTTTTAATTATATCTCTAGAATTACAAACTGGATTGGTATAAAATTTGGTTAGAAAGTCAATGCCATTATCATTCACCTCCAAACAAAATTTCAGAAAAACCCACATCACCGTTTTGGAGTTATGATCAAATGTTTAGAAGCAACTGCTACAGGAAATGAGTTCACAACACCCCTGTCTTTCAGTTCACGATGCCAAAAGGAAAAAACATCCAAAACCATTTTCTCAACTTTCAACAGGATGAAAACCCTCATGGAGTACCTGATGGTCCTAAGGATGTTGTGGATGTTAATAAGTCTGAACGCGAGTGTCTGCAACCTATCCAAGCTACAACGCTCCTCCTTAACTAGTTCGTAGCGCCAACTCAAATATAGATTTCACACTTCAAGGAGGCTTGTAGTTGATGTTATGATATAATCCTTGGAGAACTGGTTAAATTGTAGGCTCTGGAAACCATAAATCCTCCTTGACATGATCAATCTAATGTGTTAACATTTGGCTCCACAGGAGATGGCATGGTCCCTGTGAGCTTCCAAGAATATGCAGTTCCAGTGCCTTATCCATTCCATCTCTATCCACAAAACATGTATGCCTTGAGAGCACCTCCGCTCCTTATTGAAAATCCTTGAACAAAAACAATGATTAATATGCCATCTACAACAGATCCTTTGTTGCTTAGGGAGCCATTAATCAAAGACAACCATTGATTCTCAAACCTTGCAATATATTCAATCAATAAGATAATAATAAATGATAAAACAAATAAGAAAAACTAATAATTAACTCTCATGAATCTTAATGGAAAAAAATTTGGTTACAAACAGGCCCTCGGGCTTACAAATCAACAACGAAAAATGATCCTCAAGCTTTGTCCTCTCTTGGATCATGAATCCAACCATTTTTTCATAAAAACCCCTTTCATTTAGAGTGAATAATATCTATATACCCTAATGGGGTCGAAACCAAGGAGTTACATAAGATCCTCCTCCATTTAGGACTCTTGTTACAAAAGATTCCAACAAAAACTTAACAAATTCCTATTTTTTTGGGATTTTGTCTATGATGATAAATTCATTTTAAAACAGTTCATCCTGATTGATCTGGAGTTGGAAAAAATGTCCCTCATGTCTAACCAACTCCTAGGAGACCATTCAAACCTTCCTTGACAGGTGGAAACCTCCAAACAAGGTGAATATCCAACAACTATGCAAAACAAAGAGTTTGCACCGCCAGTTTTCAACACATTGATGTTTTAATTATATGTTAAGAACCAATTATCTGAATACAAAATACCACAATAATACCAAATATATATGAATATAATCACCACACAATACATATGAAACAATATAGAAAACCATCACTTTATTATATCTAACCCTTGAGGTAGAGCAACACCATACAATGGATTCTATTATAGAAGGGATCCTCTCCTGTTCACTTGCGTCTTCAAGGGGGCATCCTCCTATTGAGATACAAATCACAATACAATAATTCTCTTCATGTCCCATTACATTGCTTGAACCCCTTTATATAATGCTACTAGCCACCTAAGAACATTCCAGAGGCATAACCTACTAGAAGTATAAACTTCTAGTAATTCCTCTTACATTTATTATATCTAACTACCATAATGGTCCTTATTTAATACTATAGTGGACCTAGTCCACCTTACATTGAATGGCCCCCAATATTATCACTATTGGCCCTCTTGCCCCCCCCTACTACCTCTATAACTACCTAACATTCCATCCCCCTTATGAAAGCATTGTCCTCAACGATTGATGTATAACCATATACCAAGGTCCCATGGATAATTATGGACCATAATTCTAAAGAAGATTGGAGAACCAAGGTCCCATGTAGAAAGGAAAGCCACCATGCTGAAGTAGTCCAACCACCATTGTAAACTCGGGTCCCATGTACAAGTGCTCATGTGAGCTCCCCGTGGAAGATTTTGGAACCCAATAACCAAATCAAAATTATGCTCCAAAGACTGACAACTGTCATGTGGATCCAAATAACAAGATCCATCCACATAGTGGAAAATGGTCGTAGCAAAATTTGGAAGGAATAATACCACTGTAGAATATGCAAGATGGACACTGGTAATAATCATTGGCTCTCGATTTGTCACATTGATTTTCTCTAGAGAAGGTGGATTCGAGTCATCAAATAAAATATGAAAGTGGTTGTCATCTCAGAAATGACAACTATCCATATACCAATCACCACAANAAAATATGAAAGTGGTTGTCATCTCAGAAATGACAACTATCCATATACCAATCATCACAATTGGCCTCAAAATCATACCAAACATATATTTCTTGATTATATTCATCCCTGATGTCCGCCATAAGAAATATCTCCTACATGCTATCCAATGAATCTTGAATACTATGAGAATTATCATTGAGGTCGTCTGTGAGACCATCTACAAAGTCATGCAATGTGTCATTCAATTTGGCTTTGAATGTTTCAGTCATCTGTAGAATTTTTTTGAGGTTTTGAGAGGAAATATCCATTGGAAACACCATAAAATATACCAAAAGAAATATCTTAAAATAATTTATCCAAAACCTAAAAAACATACAAAATCTTTTTCTCAACCTTCAAACATGATGAAAACCCTCATGGAGTACCTAATGGTTCTAAGGCTGTTGCGGATGTTGATAAGTCTGAATGTGAGTGCATGCAACCTATCCAAACTACAACTCTCCTCCTTAACTAGTTCATAGTGTCAGTTCGTAGCGCCAACTCAAACATAACTTGCACACTTCGAGGAGGCTATTAATTTATGATATGACATAATCCCTCGAAAAATAATTAAATTATAGACTCTGAAAACCATAAATCCTCCTTAACATGATCAATTTTATGTCTTAACATGATCCAAACTTTTGTAAGTAATATTGTTGTTAAATGTAATATATAATGACTAGCTAATAAGATACATTATATAATGACTAAATAATAAGAACCCCATGAATAGTCTTAAACTAAACTATGCATAGTCTTAAACTAAACTAAAATACATTGGAGTAAGAAAAATATTGTGGAACTTTGAAATATCTTATTATTGTGGTGATTTTATCTTTTTCTCTTTTACACAATATTTTATTATTAAAAAATAATTTGTTAATTAAAACTTCCTTATTGAATGGTTAATTTCTTATCAAAAATTCATTAAAAGAACACAAAATTTTAATTGTTAAAAACATTGATGAATAATATAAAGACCCAAAATATGAAAAAAAATTATTTACCCTTAAAAAAGAATACAAAGTCCAACCCTGACGGGTACCATAACCATCCATGTTTCCACGATAACCGACACATTGCATCACTGCACGAACCCAAGTATTGGAACTTCTGGTCATACTAATTATCGCCTGCAAATTTACTCTAATGTAATATGTTTTCACGTTTGGGTCAACTGAAATAAATGAATCGAGGGTTTTTTAGTGTTCTGTGGAGCAGTAAATGGGAGTTGTCAACACCGGTGTCGAGCCGTCTGCGTTCTCCACAGTGAATGAAGGCTAGCTGAAAAGGGTCGTGTATATTTGGACATGTAAGATTCTTTTATTTCCCCCCTTCCACAAAATGTAGAATTTCTAATTGAATTTGTTGTTGAATGATTCTATCAGTGGAAAAAAATAACGAAAAAAATCTCTGGAACCAGATTTTCTGGAGTTTATAATTTTTTTTACTTAAGATTTACAGAGGAGCAGCTTTGACGGTCAGAAGGTACATGAAATTGAAAACCCTAGACTATTTTTGTTGGAAGTTGTTTGGTTGTGAATGCTTTGAATTTCTTTTGGTGAAATATGGTTGTAATAGAGTTGCAATACTTGTTAATTCAGAGATGTTTTTTTCCTTTAGGGTAAATCTTATATTAGTAGACCATGGATCATGAAATGTTTGAGCTTCAACAGCTGTTGGACAACTTCTTGCCATGAAAAATTGTTGAGGTTAACTGTTTTCTTTCAATTTAGGTTAAATTTTGTGTTACTGGAACGTAAATCATAAAATATTTGAGCCTTGACGATTGAGGACGGGATTTTCGCAAAGAAAAATGTTGAGGTTAACTGTTTGCGCCAAATATTTTGCATTCAACTGTGTCGGCCTTGAATTTAAAGTTATAGACGTTATAGTATCGTACTCCGGCAAACAGGTTGGAAGACAATGTGATTATTCTATTTTTGTCTCAAATTTCCCTGATAGGTCTGAACAACGTTCCGATATTGTCCAATATTTTCTTTACTATCAACAAACTGTTGCTTTTCCGCTCTAAACGGACCTTTTAAGTTTTCTAACATACTGTTTGTTTATTACTATTCTAATAACAACTTTATTTAGAAGCTTGGTGTTCTTTTCTTTCTGATTCTGGAAATATCACCCTATATGGTAGTTTGTTCATCTTTTTTAGTCACAAGATTTATTCTTACCTGAAAATTCATACGCAAGCAGTGTTTGATGTGAGCCTCTAGAACACTAACTAGACTTTATAAAACATTTTAAAAGTTATGTTATTAATATTTTAGACACAGAACCCTGTTGAAGAGCATTTCTTTCTCCTGTAAGAAGTTTAGACCACATTTTCAAGTAGGTGTAGTGATTGCATTTTTGAACTCAAAGATATGGATCTTGGAGCCCACAAAGGTGAAAGCACACCTAGGCATCTTTTGCCTTCATATGAGTTCATATTGTTCGTTTTCATAATACATCACATTAAAATAAATTTATACTGATATAAATTTTTTAAAACCTCATTAATTTTAGATTTGTTTTTTTTAAACGAATAAATTATTTTATGTGATTACATATACTTCTTGGGCATAGTCTAACATGGTTAAAAAATGACTTCACTTGCAAATATGCATGGTGTGTTTACATACGTTTTTTTTAATGTCTTGATTATTTAATCTAAAGAGTTAGCTCAATTTGAGGTGTCTGGTGTATTTTTTCTTAATTAACTTATTGTTCTCAATAGTTATAGCGAAAAATCTATCAAATTTCTTCTAAAAATAAAAAAAAAACAGTTTCGAAGGAATTGTTACTTTACAAAGAAGGACAATAACTGGGTCTTATAAAAGTGAAGATGCTATTATATTTCAACAGAAAATTAGCTAATACAAAATGAAAACAATCAGATTAAAGAAAATTATTTTTTACTTCTCACTTAAAAAGATAGAAAAGTGCTATAATCAGAGTGAAAAATTAAAGAAGCTCTGAGATCACATAAAACTAAAAGATACCTAGAAAAAAAGAACAGTCATCTTAAGGAAGCATCCCGTTTAGATAAGATAAGTTTTTTTTTTAATGTATTGAACATTTAGTTTAAAGAGTTAGCTCAACTTCAGGGGTGTGGTGTAAATTAAGGGTATTCCATTGAAGACTATATAGAAGCATTATTAGATAAATGTTAATGTACTTTGTAATATTTTTACAATTTAGATTAAATTTATGTTTTTTAAAAAAGAGAAATTATATTTTATTAAATCAAACCTAGTTGATAGGATTTTCTTAAGGGTTGAGATAGTTAGGATGTAGATTTTTAATGAAAAAAAATTAACAAGCTAATATTCTGTCAAACACTTAGCAACCTAGAGATCACTGTCTTCATAAACTTCATAAATGCATAAACCCACATTCAGAAATTTCCATAACAGAAATACACATTGCTAAGAAAAATAGCAGCGTAAATAACAGAGTAGACAACAACCCATAACACCCAGAAATTTAGGCAAATGCCAGGGAAAACCCCAATGTGGGGAAACCCAAAGAGAGAGAGAGAGGTCTATTATTCAACTTTCAGGAAAGTTCAAAACAACAACAAAACCACATTTCCAGCTAAGGAAAATACCTCACAGCACCAAATATGTCCCACATAAATCTTTCTCGTTTTCTGTGCCTTCTCATTTTCTGTGCCAAAACAGTACTGTTGTACGGCCTCCTCCATACCTCATTTTCCGGGCCCACAGTCAATTGTACAAACTGTTCGGTATGGCTCAGAAACAACCACCAAAATTATGAAATCCACCTTGAAAATTGTGCCCAAAATGACTCGATTTTTGTGCCAGATCCATACGGTTGTACGGATCCGTACAGTATGATCTCCCACAGCAGAAAAATATTTTGGCCCAAAACTCACAGAAAATTTTTCTTGGGATTCATGTCCTCCTTCCTTGGAAAAGATGTTTTCTTTGTTGCTCACTTTCCTCTCTCATGCATACTCAAAAAATCTCCGTGTCTTGCACACTACCCAATATATTCTTTTATAATCTAAAAATGACATTTCCCCCCAAAGTGTCTTTTTACCTTCCCCAACCCTAGATCCAAAGGCCAAGATTAGATCTTGTCTTTTTCAAGATCAAGGGTCATGATCCATTCCATCCAAAATGTCTCANATGAAAATAAAGTCACTTTAAAAATAGAAGGTACACTTTATTAAAAATCACTTTAATAAAAGAACCACTAAAAACAACTTTATAAAAACTATTACAGAGTTAAGCGCTTAGTAGTGTAAATATTAAGGTAACATTTGCATACAAGACAAAACATGTGGAGTACCTCCCGAGCTAAAAAGCTAACACTCCCTCTTAGCGAGGGATGTATTCGATGCCATATCCGTCATCTGGTCCCATCACACTGTGCTCTGTAGGAGATCCCTCTAAACTTGGAGCCATCCGCAACACCTGCACAAAACTAGAACTGGAATATCTTCTCCTGCCAACCCCCTGGAACCCTGAGCTCACTTCATCTTGAGCATCGGTTCGATCAAACTGGCTGAGCCTTCTGCCAGTGCTCATAAGAGACTCGCTCTCTTCTTTCAGGATGCAAGACTGCATCCTTAGTGCCACCACAGTCTCAGAAGCCTTCTCACACTCCTCATCCAATGTTTAATCATACATCAAAGGATGTCCTCTCAACATATACAACTTGTTCACCTGGTTACCGATAAGTTGTAGCTCTACCAGGTCCACTCCCCGCCTGTAGATAAATACATGTTCCCTCTTGAACAATACGCAATATCCTACATCCTCCAAGGCTGAGACTGAGAGAAAAGTAACCCTCAACCTTGGAACAAATAGAACTCCATCAAGCTCCAAGAGTTCCTCAAACTCAAGTTGGAATCTGACTTTCCCAACTCAACGTACAATTCTCGCCATACCACCTTCATTTACCACCTGTCGGCCATGACCAATCTCCGTGAAATCTAGGAATATTCGCTAGATTCTCGTCATGTGGATAGAGGTTCCACTATCCACACTCCATCTGACATCACCTCCGAATCCTGCACTGCTGACACTGGAAACTAGGATCAACAAAGAAAATTCCCTATCGAACTTTGAAGCAAAGTCCTCCATGGCTATTGTAGCAGCTTTCTCAGGCCCCGTTGACTCCTTCTTCTTCTTCTTCCTCTCAGGAAAATGAGAGGCAAAGTGCCCCAACCAGTTACAACAATAGCATCTGACTTTATTCAAGTCCCTTCCAGAACTTCCTTTCTTCTTTCTCTTTTCCGCAAGAGCAACATTGTCATCATCTCTGTCTGTCTTCTGTTCACTGCTCTGAGATATTTCTTGGATCTCCTTGTGAGTGAAATCATCCCACAGTTTTCTCCAATATGGTATATGCTCATGTACCACCACACACTTCATGAAGACTTCTCATTCTTTGGTAAAGCCATTTAAGTCTATCCTCACTAGCTTAGAATCTGTAATGACCTCTCCAACAGTTGCCAACTCATATTTAACTTGAGCCACCCGGGTAAGATAAGAAGATACATTCTCCTACTTACACATCTTGGTATCATGCAACTTAGCTTTAAATGTCATCCTCTGGTTCTCGTTCTTTGCCTCAAACAAGCTCTTAAGTGCATCCCACATCTCCTTGGCAATCTTTTTCTCAGCCAAGTGTGGGATAAGGTGATCCTTCACCCCATCCAGAATAATCCTCTAAGCTTTGGCTTCCTTGGTCTCGTGCAAGTCCAAAGCAACAGGATCTACTGTGGGAGCTGCTACAACATAGTTGACATAGCTATAAATTTTGTTCCTCTTGAGAACAAATGACAATCAGACCTTCCACTGCAAATAGTTGGAAATGCCATCCAACTGATCCTCATATCTAATGCTTGCATCCATATTCCATGTCACAACTCAAGGAAAACAATCACACCCTTTTGCCCAAAAATCACACTGCCCACTGTTAGAGACAAAGCTCTGATACCATGTAGATTTTTAATGACAAAATAACAACAAGCTAATATTATATCAAACACTTAGCAACCTAGAGATAATTGTCTTCATAAAATTCATAAATGCATAAACCCACATTCATAAATTTCCATAAGCAAAAATACACATAGCTAAGCAAAATAGCAACGGAAATAACACAGTGGACAACAACCCATAACACCCAGAAATTTAGGCAAATGCCAGGGAAAACCCCAATGTGGGGAAACCCAACGAGAGAGAGAGAGAGAGAGAGAGAGAGAGAGAGAGAGAGAGATCTATTATTTATCTTTCAGGAAAGTACAAAACAACAACAAAACCACATTTCCAGTCAAGGAAAATACTTCATAGCACCAAATCCATCCAACGGAAATCTGCCTCGGTTTCCGTGCTAAAACTGTATTGTTGTACGACGTTGTACAGAGTGTTCTGTACGACCCAGAAACAACCACCAAAATTTTGAAATTCGCCTCGAAAACCATGCCCGAAATGCCTCAATTTCCGTGCCAAATCCGTACAGTTGTATGAATTGTACAAAATCGTACTGACTATACGGATCCGTACAGTACGGCCTCCCACAACAGAAAAAATATTTCAGGCCAAAACTCACAGAAAAGTTTTCTTGGGATTCTTGCCTCCTTCCTTGGAAAACGTGTCTTCTTTGCTGCTCACTTTTCTCTCTCAAGCATACTCAGAAAATATCCCTAACTCAACTCCTCTCGTCTGCTCAGTGTCTTTCACATTACCCAATGCGTTCTTTTATAATCTGAAAATGACATTTCACCACCAAAGTGTCTTTTCACCTTCCCCAACCCTAGATCCAAAGGCCAAGATTAGATCTTGCATTTTTGAAGATCAAGGGTCATGATCCATTCCCTAAAAAATGTCTCATTTAAATTAAAGTGATTTTCACTTTATTACATAAGTGCTTTATGAAAATGAAGTCACTTTAAAAATAGGTACACTTTATTAAAATGTCACTTTAATAAAAGAACCACTTAAAACAACTTTATAAAAACTATTACAAAGTTAAGTGCCAGGTAATATAAATATTAAGGTAACATCGCATATAAGACAAAACATGCGGAGTACCTCCCAAGCTCAAAAACTAACATAAAATTTATATATGATTTATATCAAAAAGTCTTTGCATATTACTGTGCAACCCCAAAAAGTGGAGCTTGATGATACTCATCTGATCCGGTTTCCTCGACTATTAAGGGTGCACCCTGCACTATGAGTTGTGAGCCCCTTGCCAATTCATCCGATTCATTTTATTTCTTTCTTTGTACATTTATCGTTTTATACAGACTGATTTTATGTAGCATAAGATGTATTTTTGTTTAAAAAAAAGTCATGAAGAGTTTTCGACAAACATTACACATACTTCTTATTCTTTTTTATGCTTTCTACATTCTTTAAATATAAAATTATCCTTTTTCATAAAAACATAGAAAAAAGACAGTGGAAACTTAGGCGGGCGATAATAAGATAGACAACAAAATCCTATTACTCGAAAGATATGGTGATTGTTGATTTATCAGTTTCTCTGCTTCTTCATGAGTGTTTTGGCATAGACTCTTCATATTGAAGCCCTGGTTCGTCTTATTAGAAGCAAGTGAAATCGGTATGTAAATTTATCCACAACAACTACATTACCTAGATTGAATGACATATGTTACAAGTTAGATTTCAAATAAATATTTATAGGTGGATGTGGTGGAGAGTTGATCGAACAATGGGTGCAATGATTTGATGCAGTACCCTTATTATTAGGAAGCTTGATATATGTGTTAGTTGGTGGTTTTTAATTCAAAAGTTGATTATGTAATAATTTTTTTATTTTTTTGTTCTTTCTTCTTTCTTGGATAGTTAAACTTTGGCATTTATTTTAGGTAACATGAGGTTTGAGATAGTTAGACATAAACATGGGATATGAGATATAACTAGATGTCTAGTTATTCTAGTTAGTGAAAACCATTATACAAGTAGATTTCATCATATGAATATGATTTAAATTATTTTGTAGATTCATTTCATAAATGAAATTTTGTTTTTCTGGTTTGAGTGAGTTTAGTTTTTTGGTTTGGCAAGTTATGATTTTGGATATTATAATTGGTGTCAAAAATGATGGGTTTATTCTTCTCTCATTTAATACAACTCTTATTTCCTTTTTGTATTCTTTGTTCTAACATTTATATTTAATTTCCCACTTTCTATGGTTAGGTGTTTTGTTCTTTGTTTTTTTACTTTTTCCATCAAAAAAAGTAAGCAATATTAGAAATGTTTGGAAATACAGTAAATAGGAATGTAAATAGGAATCCATGGAGGAATTTGACTTAATTCACTAAAATGATTAATTATTAGAAACTTACTTTTTTATATATATATATATATATATATATATATATATATATATATATATATATATATATATTAAATTGAATTATATTATTTTTATCAATATTTTTTGTATTTTAAATTGAATTATATTATTTTTATCAATATTTTTAAAAAACATTTAAATTACATTGTATTATTTTTATCAATATTTTTATCTAAAAATAATTAGTTTCAATGATCACAATCCCAAGAAATACTAATATGAATAAGATGCTACAACTTTAAGATCTGCAATGAATGTTCAACATATCCCTGTATATAAACAAAAGTTAATTAATATTCAAATGGCTAACTAATTAGCCCATGATAAATTAGATGGAAAAGCTAAGTATTAATATTAACATATTTAGGTGATATAAAAATGAAACAA
>JASDQU010735628.1:145294-163829 GCA_032191745.1 Picea mariana | reverse complement strand
GAGTCTTCCGACTTGTATCACAGGCAGAAAGGTGAAACGCCGACTTGTATGTGCGCATCTGTAAAGAACGCATCCGCATGCCACCAACACATATATGAAACGTTAGCAGCACATTCCACCACCACGTGGTAAAGACTCTATCACTCCAAAACCTTTCACACCTGCTATTCGGTAATCATAATTATCTTTGCTAATTCCTTAACGTGGCAATTTAGTGAGCATTATGTAATTTTTTAATCATATTAAGTAAAAGTTAAAAAGTAAACATGATAAACGTATGATTTTATAAATGCAAGGGAGTTAGTTCTTGCATTCTTATTCATTGATTTGGATGTAAGACGAAGAATATGCCAGCATCTTGAATTCCTGACCATCAGATTAAATTTAGTAATTAAAAGCATAATTAATCATGCAAGGCTGATAGGGGGGACGCCTATCGGCGTAATAATATCTATATAAAATTTAAAAAAAAAAATACAAATTTAAAATTCTCACATGTCAAAAAAATCTTATTTCCTTTGCATGTGTCAAAGCTCATAAAATCATTGCAACTCATTGGTATTCTCCAACTATTTATAACAAATAAAATAAAATTTAATTTTCATTTTTTCTCTCACACTTGGGAAGTGATCTCACGAAAAGACCAAAGTTTCTATGTAGTTGAAATTTTCTGAGTGTAATTACTTAGTAATGTTCTAGAGTTTACTAAAGTAATATCATTGGAAGTAATTAACACTTGCAGAAAATTGTGCTTGCCTAATTTAACACTAGAAAATAAACATGGTTAGTTGTATGACATCGAGAATATGATGGATGTGTGTTAATAGAAGACATATCATTTTGAGGGTCACTATATATAGTTGTGCACAAGATAAATTGATCTCATTTAGGAGATGCTTTTTTTTGTTCCTGTTTCTTGTTTCGGGCACGTCACATGTAATAGCTCTGAGAAGAATCCACAATAGTAGTTGTAGGAAGACACATGAAGCAAGAATATCTAGACATAGAGTTGTGCACATCCATGTACTGAAGAAGAAGAAGAGGTCAGCACATGTAGAGGGAGCAGATAACTCCGAAGACTTTATAGCCTCAAAGGGAGTGATGGCTTCAAATGTTTTCTGTGGGAAACTAGATAGTCTCATGATGACATGTTGTATCTATTAGAGAGCTACCCACCGGCCCTAGATGCATGTTGTGAAGTCACTATGGATTTCCTGTGATGTATAGATTTGTGTGTTGGGAAATCAATGGTCATGAGCTCGTGTGGATGGCGACATTGTTATAGTTTGTTCTAGATATAATACCTTCCTCATTAAAAGGGAGTGTTGATATTTTATGTAATTTTAGAAGTTATTCTTAAGTGTTAATGTTTCAACATCAGGATGAAATTCTCCCGGGATTGGTCATGGTAATTTGACCAATGGAGAATGGCCCTGGCATATTATTCTAAGGACATCAGACTCAAAGTGTGTGGCCTTCAACATATGGAAGGACTGAAATTATTCATGTGGCACATATGGCAACCTGATCAGAAAGAATGGTCCTTGTAGTCATAGAACACTCCGTTGAGTAGGTGAAAACTGTGGGACACTCAGTGTGCATATTGAAGAATTTTTTATATGGATTAAAGAAGGAATGCTTTATATGGATTAAAGAAGGAATCCACATCATGTTATGGAAGGATCGACAATTTTCTGACAAGCTTAGGATTTACAAACAATAGTGCATATCCTAACCTTTACTTTAAGGACGTGGATGATGGTTCAATAATACTATTTTTGTATGTGGATGACCTATTTTTAACAGGTGTGGAAAATATTATCTTGGTGTGTAAGAGAAACAAATTGGCTTCTAAGTTTGAGATGAAATATCTTGGGATGATGCATTACTTTTTAGGTCCCAAGGTATGGTAGAGGCAGGATGAGATCTTTCTAAATCAAGGGAAGTATACAATAGAAATCTTGAAGAGTTTCAGGATTTTGGATTCGAAGGAAAAATGGCTACACCTATGGTATCAAATCTATAGTTTTTGTAAGATACGACTTAAGAGACCATGGATGTTACCTTATACAGGGAGATGGTGGATTCATTGATGAACTTGACAAACACAAGACTGGATATATGTTTTGTCGTGAACACCCTGAGTCAATATATGGAGCAGCCCTAGTAGGTTCATTTGGTCGCAGCAAAACATGTGATAAGGTACCTTAAGGGTACATTGGATTATGGTGCCAGGTATGTGACAAACAATGAGTTTGGTTTCTATGGATATTCAGATTCATATTGGGCCGACATTATTCCTGATCGGAAGAGTAGTTCGGCATATTACTTCAGTCTAGGCTCCGTTATGGTTTCATGGAGAAGTAGGAAGAAGTTTTGTGTAGCGCTCAGTATGGATGAGGTAGAGTATGTGGCAACATGTGCAGCAAGTTGCGAAGTAGTGTGGCTTCGTAAATTACTTAATATTGGATCGAATTTGACTTGTAGGTAAGAACTACAAGAAGAAGATGAAGTCATTAGGTTGAATATCAGCAGGTTGAAGATCAACAGGTTGAATATAAGTAGTTTGAAGATCTAGTTGATATTCATCTCTCGAGAGGTAGCCATAGAATCAGTTCCAAAAGGAGTTGGGTACTAGAGTAAGGAGTAGGAGCCTCCACCAGATGCAAGAAGTAGTCATGTGTGGCACACAGTACGGTTGAAGTTGAGTATGTGGAAGCATGTCAAACAAGTCATGAAGTAGTGTGACTTCAGAAATTGCAGACTATTGGACTGAATTTGACTTGTAGGTAAGACCTACAAGAAGAGGATGACAAGACTTGTTCTAGAGGACAAGTGATGAAGTCAGTAGGTTGAAGATTCAGTCAATAATCAATGCTCGAGAGGGAGTTGGAAGGTCAGTTCCAGAGGGAGTTGGGTACTATAGTAAGGAGTAAGAGGCTCTGGCGGATGGAGGAGTAGTCATGTGTGGCATTGAGTATGGTTGAAGTTAAGTATTTGGCAGCATGTGAAGTAGTAGTGTGGCTTCAATAACTGTTTTTTGGGTTATTTGGTCTCAGACCGAAGGCAACCTACATTTGATGTGAAAACCAGAGTTGCATGAAGTCATCATAGAACATCGTGGTCTATGACAGTTCCAAGCATATCGAGATCAGATATTACTATATCATAGATATGGTGCAGAAGGGAGCAATGAGGCTCCAATTTCATGACTATAGAGGATCAAGTTGTGGACATGTTTACCAATCCGTTGTCGAGGATGAAGTTTGAGTACTTCAGGACAAGCTTAGCATGGTCCCTCTTCAAATAGAGTGTTCTCATCTAGCATGAAAAAGAGTTGGCACTGAGATATGTGGAACTCATTTAGCATGAAAAAGGGCTAACATTGAGTGTTCTCATATAGCATGAAAAAGGGTTGGAACTAAGACATATGGAACTCATCCAACATGAAAAAGGGATGGCATTGAGTGTTCTCATCCATCATGAAAAAGGGTTGGCACTGATACATGTGGATATCATCTAGCATGAAAAAGAGTTGGCACTGAGTGTTCTCATGTAGCATGAAAAAAATTTGGCATTGAGATAGGTGGAACTCATCCAACATGAAAAAGGGATGGCACTAAGTTTTCTCATCCTACATGAAAAAGGGTTGGCACTGCGACAGGTGGAACTCATCTAGAATGAAAAAGGGTTGGAACTGAGTACTTGCATCTAGCATGAAAAATGGCTGGCACTGAGATAGGTGGATCTCATCCAACATGAAAAAGGGTTAGCATGAGTGTTCTCATCCAGCATGAAAAAGCATTGGCACTGAGATAGGTGGAACTCATCCAGCATGAAAAAGGGTTGAAAATGAGAGTGAGGGTGCACATGATTAGATATTGATGCATTGTTGGGTAGTGGATATCCTAGGGACATGTTATAGTTATTTGAGAACTATCCACAAGCCTTGGATGCATTGGTTGTGAAGTCACAAGGGTGCACATGATGATATATAGATTCATTGCAAGGTAATATATATCATGGTGACATTTTGAATATATTTGAGAGCTACCCACAGGTAATATTCAAAGGTAATCTTGGCATAATGTAAAATGTATTCCTCACTGAGAGGGAGTGTTGATGTTTAGGCAGCATCAGAAAGACATTCTACTACATTAATGTTTAATAATATCATTATTAATTATTAAACAATATTATTAATGTAATAATATATTTATAATATAAAGTATAAATATATTTAATAAAGTATAAAGTATAAATACAAAGTATATTTATATTATTTGTATAATATAACATAAAGTATAAATATATATAATATAATATAAAGTATAAATATATTTATTACCCAAGGGATGCATCTCTTCATGGATGGTCACCATATGTTCTTTATATATAGAACACTCATCATTGTAATAATATATTCATTCATATACAATATCATTTGTTATGAAAATTCAACACAATCTACTCCTACTTCTCAATCAAGAAAGATTATCTAATTCTACAACTTCATCCATAAGGTCTAGAAAGAATGAAATTTTAAGAGAAATATATGAAGATCTAGATGCGCATTTGAATTTTGAATTGTTTTATTGTCAACCCACATGTTTTTAAGAAGCTATTACAGAAGAAAATTCGGTCGAAGAAATGGATGAACAAATTAATTCCATACAGAAGAATGATACATGGGATCTAGTAGAAATATCAGAATATAAAGATTGCATTGGTCTAAAATGGGTTTACAAAACCAAGTTTAATGAGAAAGGAGAAATTGAAAAGCACAAGGCCAGTTTGGTAGGAAAAGGTTTTTCACAACAACATGGAGTATATTATGGTGAGAACTTTGCACCAGTTCCAAGGTTAGATACATTTAGATATTCCTTAGCTATAACATCTCAAAAATGATGGAAAGTTTATCCAATGAATTTGAAGTTAGCATTCTAGAATTTTATTTTGGAAGAATAAATATGTGTGGAGGAGACACCAGGATATGTGATAAAATGACATGAATATAAAGTTTACAAATTGAAGAAATCTCTCGGTGGGCTTAAGGAACCTCCCAGAGCTTGGTATATCAAGATTGATTCATATTTGATCAGTACATGATTCAACAAAAGCAACAATAAGCCCACATTGTATACAAAGGTGAATAGGAAATATGTCAATGGACAATTTTAAAGCAACCATGAAACAAAAATTTGAAATGATTGATTTGGGGTTAATGCGATATTTCCTTGGTATTGAAGTTTTTTAATCGGATTCAGGAATATTTGAATTCTAGGCAAGGTATGTTATGGATGTGTTGAAGAGGTTTAGGATGATGAATTGTAAACCAACACGAACTCCAATTGCAATAGGCATAAAGCTTAGCAAATAGGATGCGGGATTCAATGTAGATCTAACATTATTCAAGAGATTGGTTAGCAGTCTCATGTACCTCATTACAACTAGGTCAAAAAATTTGTATGCGGTCAATTTGATTTCTAGGTTCATGGAATCTCCAAAGGTTCACATTGGAAAGTTGAAAAATTAATTATGAGATATGTCACTAGAATAAAAACATATGACATATTATATTTCAGCACTACTAATGGTTTTTGGATTGGATATACTGACAGATATTTTAGAGGTAGTATTGATGACAGGAAGAGTACTACAGGATATGTCTTCCATATTGGTTTAGGTGTGATTTCATGGAAATCCAAGAAGCATCCCATTGTGAGGATTTCATCAGTCAAAGGTGAGTATGTAGCAGCCACAACAACAGTTTGTCAAGTAGTCTGGTTATGTAGAGTATTGGGTGATCTTCTACAAGGACAAAAAAGACCAACTCCAGTGTATTGTCACAACAACTCAACAATAGATCTATCAAAGAACTATGTTTTCCATCAGAAAAGAAAACATATTAATACTAGATATCATTTTATTAGAGAGCTTGTAAACAATGGATAAGTGTATTTGGAATCTTGCATATTGCAGATCAAAAAACCAATAAATGGACATATTTACAAATCCATTGGGAAAATATGTGTTTGAGTTTCATACACAAAATTTTGGTGTTATAAATGCTAAAGCATTTAGCAATAGTAATTAAAGACAAATGTTAGAATATAATTACTCCCATAGCTATTTTAGGAAAGTTTTAATTTGAAACTATAGAATATTTTCAATTAGTTGTGCATTAGGTGATTCCTAATGTTAGTAATCTTTGTGTATTTAACTATATATCTTGGGTTTTGTCTTGTATTCCATTTTTGTGTGTTTGTGTTGAGTTCGTACAACCACAATTGTTCTAAATTCCCCCCTCTTCCTCCTTCATCTGATGTAGCTTTGAGAGACAATAGATATGTTATGTTCTCGAGGGACAAAGGAAATAAAATACTTAATATTTGAGTCCTTGATAAAAATTAGTGTGTATTTGAGACTTAAATACCAGACAGAATTCAACTTTCATGGAATTTTCTGAACATGGTTGGTAGGTGAGAGATGGTTCAATTCTTTAGGTGAGAAACGGTGGCTTGTCTCAATACTGTCACGAGTAGAGAAAGAGAAGGGGTTCATATTGGTTAAAATTAGAATGTTCCATTCAAACCCATCGCCCAATTCTTTATGCCCCACTAGGTTACTCTTAAGTGAATGAAACTACTTAGATTATTTTGGAGTGTTGGCAGCAGTAAAAAACTGAACCAAAGAACTGTGATGGTGTGAAATGAAAGAATACTACGACTTTCTTAGTAAGGTTGTATGGGTGCAGGGGCTGACGAATCTCATAAGCCACGACACTATTCCACACACGTATGGAAACTTTAATGAAACTAAAAGAGAATCAAGTAAACTGCATATATAAGAAACAAAGAAATTATAAACAACAGAACTTAGTTGGTAAATGAGTATCTAGTCGAATGCCATGGGAATGCAATCTGTAACTCAACTAAACTCTGCAATTTGTATCGTTATTGTCAGTAAAAGCATGAGTGTCTGACTTGAACACGTTAAACATGAGAGTAAAAGGAAAATTCGCCACAACTTCCATGAGAGTCCCCACCACGGATCAAATTTGAAGAGAAGAATAATATTTCAAAATTAAGGGTTAACATCATTGTAAAAACAGGGAAAATATATTATTTTTTTCATATGAAAAAAATAATTTATTCATAAAATAATTATTTTATAATCCATTCATTATAATAAAATCTAACTTTTAACTTATTATTCTTCAAGCATAACATATTAATCATTAAATTAAATAAAAAAGTGACATTCTAACCAATTCCATGATATCTTTATCTACTACTCTACTCTACTTGAAATTTAACTTATAATTAAAACATTCTAATTAGATTCCATGATAACATAATAGAATTATTTTTAAATAATTTTCTAAATTTCATTTATACAATATAATTGTGTAAAAATATTATATACAAAATTTAAAAAATTAAAAAATACACAAAATATAAATAATATTGAAAAAATTGGATAATGTCTAAATTATTGAAAGTTATGTTAAAAAAAAAGGCTTTAAGATAAATATGTGCAACCATAATCGACAACACTGCAATCCTTATGTGCAACCATAATCGACAACAGTATGCGGATAAGTCATTCTGGACTCAGCTTATATGAATTTCTTCACAACAGAATTACTGGATAAGATCAAACATCTCACGAATCTAACGGGGATGGTCATGAGAGGAAGACGGATATTTATACACACAGTGCGCACAAATCTATACAATGAAATCCATAAATCGAATCTTCTGAAAATAATTGAAATGGGTGTGCAAAAATTATATATTGGATTCGCCGCATAGTGCGCCCATGTTTTATTGGAATACACAAATCGAATCTCTTGAAAAGAAATGAAATGGTCTACAAAAATTGTATGTTCGATTCACAGCGTAGTGCGCCCACGTTGAAGAGCATAAAACTGATACGCCTTTATCCGTTTCTCACCTTTAATAGTACCGAGACAGCTACTCATCGGACTCGTAGCAAATCAATCGACTTCAGCAATAGACGAGCAATCGCATAGTGTACTCTCATTGTTCAGATAAACGATAACAAAATGAAGTCTAATATAAATTGGGAAAGAGAGTACACACAATTATTTGTATATTACATAAGAGAACATATAACAAGTGTATATATACAATAATAAGCAAAGCTTGACCGTTGATCTTTCACGGTTTTGAATTATCCTAGCAACTGAGCTTATATGCACTCAACTACTTCTTTGACTTCGACTGAAATCCTTTTACTCAAATGTGTAGTTCAACGAATCAAGTTATTATGTTCTAACACTCAGGGTTAACAAATACATATTGTTTTGCTTCTTCAATGTTCATTGGTCCAAATATCTTCTATGGGCTTAGTTCTGTCATCATAACTAGTCATTAGTCTATACATCTGCTCTAGTGTATCAAAGACTCTACCTTTTTCCACCTTCATCAAGTTTAGGCTATCGGTCCATTTGTCACTCCCATACTTATTCGAGTGGTTAATTCCACAACCCCTCTCTGCATAAGAGAGAGAGATTACTACATGGGATACTACGCACCAAGTATGTCTTAACTAGGCTTACAACAATCTGGGGACAACACCTTACATATGACAAGGCAATACAACTTTGACCGAGAATATGAAGTGTCGAGCACCACCAATCATGCACCTCACTGCAACACTTTCCCAATTCCAACTAGGACCATTACATTACTTTTGTTTTTGACACTTTGTTTCTCCCTAGAATTGTGATTTTCCATATTACAAATTTGAATTCTCATATTTGTTACCAATGGGAACCAACCCTACATTTCGGCCAAACAATGATACATAGATTGAACAACTTACAACCCTATGGAAATACTTCTATGTAATGAGACACCTATGTACCCAACAATGGGGATTTCCAATTCTCTAGGACAATACTCTCGATATAAGGTTTATCTCTATCAATCCAATATGGTGGTATGAAAAGGCACCATGTAATGATGATAATGTAACAAATAAAAATGGGAGACTTCCTTCTACAACAATGTGAACCATCATAACATCCATCACATTGATGGTGACCAAGACTTTACATTAAAATATATATTTTGGATCTCCTTGGAAATACACCTTCCATCATCGAGGCATGTTCTCGTGCATCTCTTAGTTCATGACACCAGCACAAGCCATTCCTTATATTGACGATGAAAGGATCAAAGTCATGATGCACTTTTTTACTCTACACAATAGGCGTCTTCTTCTCTTTGACACATTGCAAGAAAGAAACATGGATCTCATGATCTATCTGCCATTTCATTCAACAGATCATACAACACATTCAAATCTACATCACAAAGCATATGGTGGCTCAAATGGTGATTAGTAGAATTTTCACATCATTACTCGTGTAGGAAAGCTCATTTCCAACTCGTGAATTCATCCAACAACCTTTCATCTTTGTCGAACTAGTGTTGTTACTCTCCATGTCAGCCAGTGTTGCTCAAAGGTGGTATCTAAGAACTGTAACTAAGAAGAAAGAACCGCCATTACTAGAAACAATACATAGTAATCGGCCCAAACACATTGGCATTGGGATGGTTGTTCTCGGCTTTCTTAGATCTTCATGCTTTACGTAGAAATTGTTAGAGTGGTCAATTCTAGCAACTACTTCCCTTGCATAATATTAAGTTGAATAAGTTCAATATGTGTCGAGTTTTATAACACCAAGACATTTTCATTGCCTCGACAAAAAATGTGAACTTTCAAGCCTAAAGACACTTTGAAATTTTCAAATATCCTATCACAATTTCAGGCCAATACGATGAAATTAATCCCTTTCATATGAATAGGCTCACATGGCCATTTCTCTTTTCCTTGTGGAATTAATTTATTAATGACTGCATTAGCCAGAATAAAAGACAAAACATATCCATGCATCTTCCTCTTCTACCTGATGTACTTCGATGCTCCTTCACACTCAATCGGTTCCCACTCTATTCATTTTCCATATAAAACAATCGTCCCACGTCCTCATCCTGATTTGATCACTTGGAAGTGGAAGGTATCTCCATTTAGATAAGAATAACACACAACACACGGTGAGGAGGAGGCTAATTGATGCACATTGTTGCGTCATACAGGCTAGCAAGAACTCCAAGTTGCATGCATGAAGAACAAAATACAATTCTCATTTCAAATCTTAGCATCTAGAATTTGAAGTGAGTCTTTTGATCCTAGTGGACAACCCCACACCCTTTGTGTAGTCGTGAGCCACCGAGTTGGCCATGCCTTCATATTGGTCATAGTAGGATTTCAAGAATGCATTCACCATCCCACAACTACATATGGCTCTCAAACATTGTGCCACCGTGTAGAGAACTTCCATATGAAAGGACACCTTCCTTGCTAAAAAAACATCCCAAAGGTCACAATTAGGATGATATGCCCACTTAGTATGCAATAGTATGCACACAAAACTTGTTTTACATTACGTATTAGTATGCACACAAAACTTGTTTTACATTAAGTATTCACACAATATTAATACATTTACAAAACCTATTGTTAGATCCAACTTATTCTAAACATGGAGAGAGAGGATGAGATAATCTCTCAACAACCTCCAACAAATCCAAACCAATCTCTAACCAATTCTGTTGTAAGCAATATCTCCAACACCCTCCCTTATTGCTTACATTACAAATATTACAATATAAAAAACACATAAAAATCACATACAAGTCATATCTATCTGGTATGGTCTTCCCTAGCACTCACATCCACTCTGAACTTCCCAGTTTCTGCTCTTTTCTTTTACACAAATTCAAGCTTCCCATTTCGTTCATTTAAAACATAACTTCTTCTAACCATTGTTCACAAACTTTGCAGAATTGATGCTTCTGAACCTCCCAAATGACAATCTTGATACTGAAGTATTCTATGAAACTACTACCATCTCTGAATACACGGACCTTCGCGCTATTCATCAGTTATCTAGGATAACATTCCAGATACGAAATATCTTTAACAGAAAATTATACAATTTGACCTTATAAAAATAATATCCTCTTAACCTTTTAAGAACTACCTGTAACTAATCCTCCCGGACCACGACGGGTCACATTAGCATATAAAAATCTTAGACATAACTAAATCAGCGATCTGTTCTCACTCGAAGCACAACGGTTCAAGAACCTGTATCTTGTTCAATAATCACCCTGTTATTTGTGGTTCTGTAATAAATAATTTTACAAACTTGCACATGACTTTAATATGGCCGTCATATGCACATAACACTCAACACTATACTACTCAAACATGAAATACTCAAGAATGAACATAACCCTAAAAATTAGGAACACCACTCCAACTAAGGAGGTGCTAGATGCTATCAATGTTGATATCTTGAACACAGAATGAATCAAGAAATTTGCCTCGATTCAACCTCAACCTCGCCTTGTGTTCATTGAACTTCACTCCCTTTACCGTGTTCAATTTATGTCCGAGTGAAGATTTTGCCAACAATGTCACTTCAAACTGATACAATGACTCAATAAGTGATTCTCATAGCTCTATTCTTTGAACAGGTGACTCCCTTTGATTATAATTATTTGCACCCACACTAATATGAATTTTAAGAAATGATAGAATGTGGTTTAGATGCCCAAATGAGTCATTTTTTAGATTTGCTAGGAATCAATAAATGCGGAATAAATGTCAATGGACCAATAGCAGGGATGAAGCCTAGAGCAAAGTTGATACTCAAACGTGGCCCTATGAACTTCACATGCCGATGAAGCATCATGATGAGACCCACATCTTCAAATCTCTCTCGTCCTAAGAAGTCGAAGGCCCGCATCTTCAAATCTCTCTTAGTCGCGGGGAGTAATGCATTTGAATAGTTTATCGTTCTTTTTCTCTTACTGATGCTGCACCAGTTGTAGCTTGAGAAACCCATCGCAGCGCCATACACACAACACTTCATGCCAGGGAACCTTCACTTCCAGCAACATGAATCTCCCGTCCCTCTTATAATTGTAAAATAATGTTTGGTTCAATATAGATGGCAATTTTAAATCAAACACACAGAATAACTCTCACACAAAAAACAATACACTCCACTCTCAAAGAATCGGCTCCCTACATTCTAACAGTTCACTGGGCCCTCCCGTGAGGGAGATAACCCAGAGCAGCTTGTTCTCGTACCAAAATGGAGAATTAGTATGCACACAAAACTTGGTTTACATTACGTATTCATGCAATATTAATACATTTACAAAACCTCTTGTCATATCCAACTTATTTTAAACATGGACAGAAAGGTTGATATAATCTCTCAACAACCTCCAACAAATCCAAAGCAATCACTAACCAATTCTATTGTAATAAATATCTCCAACACTAAAAACTTTACATAGTAATCAGCCCAAACATATTGCCATTGGGATGGTTGTTCTAGGCTTTCTAAGATCTCCATGCTTTACCTAGAAATTGTTAGAGTGGTCAATTCTAACAACTACTTCCCTTACATGATATTAAGTTGAATAAGTTCAATATGTGTCATGTTTTATAACACCAAGACATTTTCATTGCCTTTACAATAAATGTGAACTTTCAATCCTAAAGACACTTTGAACTTTTCAAATATCCTATCACAATTTCAGGCCAATAGGATGAAACCAATCCCTTTCATATGAATAGGCTCACATTGCCATTTATCTTCTCCTTGTGGAATTAATTTATCAATGACTTCATTAGCCACAATAAAAGACAAAACATATCCATGCCTCTTCCTCTTCTACCTCATGTACTTCCATGCTCCTTCACACTCAATCGGTTCCCACTCTATTTAGTTTCCATATAAAACAACCGCCCCACGTCCTCATCCTGATTTGATCACTTGGAAGTGGAAGGTATCTCCATTTAGCTAAGAATAAAACACAACAGACGGTGAGGAGGAATCCAGTTCGTGCTCATTTTAGGGTCATACAAGCTAGCAAGAACTCTGAGTTGCATGCATGCATAACAAAATACAATTCTCATTTCAAATCTTCATTTCAAAACTTAGCATCTAGAATTTGAAGTGAGTCTTTTGATCCTAGTGGACAACCCCGCACCCTTTGTGTATTCGTGAGCCACCGAGTTGGCTATGCCTTCATATTGGTCATAGTAGGATTTCAAGAATGCATTGACCATCCCAAAACTGCATATGGCTCTTAAACATGGTGCCACCATGTAGAGAACTTCCATATGAAAGGACACCTTCCTTGCCAAAAACAACATCCCAAAGGTAACAATTAGGTTGATATGCCCACTTGAAATACCAACAGTAAACCACCACAAAGTTTATTTCCACAAATTCCTAGGCACACTTCAAGGAGAATACCTTTTAGCAGAGATTTTTAGTGTTTCAAATTTTGACAAAATTTTCAAAAGAACCTCCACTACAATCTCACTGGTACACACACATAAATGGGAAACATTGGTACATACATAAGTGAGAAGCATTGTTGCACACACACAAATGATGAGCACCATAACTTACACATAAATGACAAGAACCGATACTCACGCACAAATGAGAAGGATAGATGTGCACACATAAATGAGAAGCATCGGTGACCACACATAAATGAAAAGCACTCGTGATTTCTACGTTTATGCATACACTAATGTGTATTGTAATGATGCACATCGAAATATTTTGAAATGATACAAATATAATCGCACATTATATGTCATTTAAAGTAGTGTGATTTTCTCACAATTTTTAGCACCAATGTGTATAACTCATAAAAAAAAACATCATTTATTGAGTTTATAAGAATGCACTGCAGCAATTTACACATTTTCAATTAATCATCTCAATATCATATACTTGTCATAATAATTATATTTTTTTATTTTGTTATTGCATTTTGAAATAATGATTACATTAACATTTTATCCAATGAATTGAACCTCTATTATTTGTAAAAATGTAAATAATTCATATATGAATTAATTATCAACACAACATTTTACAACATTTGACAATGAAATAAAATAATAAACTCATTGTATTATATGTGAATAAGTAATCCATCGCCATACAAAATGGGAGAACATAAAGGTCCACAATAATCAAAATGCAACCAATATGTATTATTACACTAATCAGTAAAATGTCCTGCTGCAATTGGGACAATATGTCCAGTACATTAAACAAAATCTCTTATTTTCACAAACAAATATTCCACAACAAACAACTTGCAGTAACATTCAATTATATTGATTGTCATCCGACATTGCTTGAACTACTATAATCACTCGAGTTGTTTGCATGTCTCATTTCTTCATTACTTGTAGGCGATATTGTACATTGGTTATTTAAACTAATGTTTTCATCATTAGCTTGTTTTTTAGTTTCCACATCTTCATGTTCCATGTACAAACATAAATAAATTGTAATAATTGTATCTAAATTTATATATATAGTAGAATATACATGATTGCGTGAATCAAAAAGTTTACCATAGAAACAATTGTTTCATAAACAATACACATTATTTTGAAGTCATGATTTATATCATCTCTCAAAATCTTTTATGTTGGATGCACTTGATACTTTGTTGATTGCATGTTTAATACACTATGACAAAGCATAGTCAATATAATTAATACAAACATTTATTTTTCTTCCATTAATTATAAAACAAGCTAAGTTAAAAAACATATCTACTTGAAAATTGTTCAATTAAACTTTATACTTCAACATATAGTCCGAACCCATACTTAACCCAGTGTGTATCAATTCTTTAGTTGGTTCTTCTTTGTAGGTTAACACCTATTAGAAGACATCGATGGATGAGCATAAATTAATTATTTAAATATAAATATAATAACAACAATGAATTTGCAAGTAAGATAAAACAAACAAGTACTCACAAACTTTGTGTTCAAACCTTTTATTCCTCATCGTCCTATCTTATGTGTTGAATGGATTTCAAATTTTTTTCTGCAACAAAACAATTGAAAATTAGTATTTCATGCAATAATTAAATTCGATGTACTTAAAAGAATAAATGAATGATAACATACCTCTTGTGAACATTGTAATTCTTGGGATGGGTCCTCCTATGATGCAATTATGTTCATTTCTTTTACCATCTCCATGTACACTATTTTGGACATCCCCACCAACATATATTGGTTTTTTCCTCGTTTGTCCCTTGGAATTTCATGAGATAAATTTACCAACACACATCATTTTTAAACCTACAAATAATTCAAAGAGATTAAATTTTTAATAAAACATAAATAATTTTTTGTGTTCTCTTATAGGTATGAACTACCATTGTGCTCGTTGCAATAAGTTATTTCCTTGAACTTCTATCAGCCATATTCTATTTAAAAAAAGATAAGCATAATCATATATAAAAAATATGATTTTTTTTTATAAAACAAGACTAATAGAAGCACCAATGCTCTATAAATTAATAGAAGAATCCACGCTCTATTAATTAATAGAAGCATCCTCTATTAATTAATAGAAGCACCAATGCTTCATTACTGTTTATTGTGCACTTTTGAACATGTGAACAAAGTTATTTTCATTTTAAACTCCACAATGTTGTTGATAAGAACATGAGCACCTGTGTCCTTTGTTATTGGGGGAGCATGGGTGCACTTTCTTATTGAGGAGCACCACGATGCATTCTAGTTATGATTAAAAAAAAATACAATATGTTAGTATTTTGTATTAATAGAGGTTATCAGAAGCACCATGGTGTTATGTTTTGAAGAACTCGTGTCCTTTGTTATTGACAATAGCACAAATGTACATGGTTGACTTAGGAACACCAGTGTGCACGGTCGACTTAGGAGCACTCGTATTGCTGACATGAAAACTCACACCAATGTTCTATTCATGTACAATGTGCACTGCAAACCGCGAACGTCTTTGTTTTAGATTCCACATCTTCATGTTCCATCTACAAACATATAAATAAAGTGTAATAAGTGTATCTAAATTTATATATATAGTAGAATATACATGATTGCATGAATACAAAATTGTACCATAGAAGCGATTGTTTCATAAACAATACACATTATTTGGAAGCCATGCTTTATGTCATTCTTTGAAATCTCTTATGTTGGATGCACTCGATACATTGTTTATAGCATGTTTAATATGCTATGACAACGCATAGTCAATATAATTAATATAAAAGTTTTTTTTTCTTCCATTAATTATAAAACAAGGTAAGTTAAAAAACATATCTACTTACAAATTGTTCAATTAAACTTTATACTTCAACATATACTCACAACCCATACTTAATCTAGTGTGTATCAATTCTTCAGTTGGTTCTTCTTTGTAGGTTAACACCTATTAGAAGACATAGATGGATGAGTGTAAATTAATTTTTTAAATATAAATATCATAACAACAATGAATTTTCAGGTAAGATAAAAAAAAAAAGTACTAACAAACTTTGTGATCAAAACTTTTATTCCTCATCGTCCTATCTTATGTGCTGAATGGATTTCATTTTTTTTTCTACAACAAAACAATTGAAAATTAGTATTTCATGCAATAATTAAATTCGATGTACATAAAATAATAAATGAATGATTACATACGTCTTATGAACATTGTAATTGTTGGGATGGCTCCTCCTAGGATGCAATTATGTTCATTTCTTTTACCATCTCTGTGTACACTATTTTGGACATCCCCACCAACAAATATTGTTTTTTTCCTCATTTATCCCTTAGAATTTCCATGACATGCATTTACCAACACACATCATTAATTTAAACCTACAAATAATTCAAAGACATTAAATTTTTAATAAAACAGAAATAACTTGTCTTGTTCTCTTATTGAGATGAACTACCATTCTGCTTGTTGCAATAATTTTTTTTCCTTGAACTTCTATCAACCATATTCTATTAAAAAAAAGACAAGAATTATCATATATAAAAACTATGAATTTTTTTTATAAAATAAGACTAATAGAAACACTGATGCTCTATAAATCAATAGAAGAATCGATGCTCTATTAACTAATAGAATCATAAGTGCTCTATTAATTACTAGAAGCACCAATGCTTCATTACTATTTATTGTGCAGTTTTGAATATGTAAAAAAAGTTATTTTCATTTTAAACTCCACAATGTTATTGCCAAGAACATGAGCACCGATGCACTTTTTTGTTGGGTGAGCATGGGTGCACTTTCTTATTGAGGAGCACCACGATGCATTCTAGTTATGATTTAAAAAAAAAAAAGACAATATTTTAGTATTTTGTATTAATAGAGGTTATCAGAAGAACCAGGGAGTTATGTTTTGGAGCACTGGTGTGCTTTGTTATTAATAATAGCACTAATGTACATGGTTGAATTAGGAGTACCGATGTGCACGTTCGAATTAGGAGCATTGGTATTGCTGACATGATAATTCATACTGGTGTGCTATTCCTGTACAATTCACACTACAAACCGTGGAAATATTTTTTTGAAAGAAAAGTTAAAATGATAGGGTTTGGAATCTAATGCAATGAGATACTCATTGCAACATATACTGAATGCCCCATATATAAGTAAATAAACCCTATAAAATCTATTTATTAGAAAACATGTACTTGTGAAATATAGAGAGGAAAACTAAGAGAAACAACTAGGAAGTTAGGGCTTCCAATAATGACTGTAAATGTGAAACCCTTTTATTTTATTTTTAATAATGCAATGAAATCTATTTGAATAAAAAGAGGAAATATTGTGATGATGAATAGAATAAAATCACAAACATGAAGTTTTTCCTCTGCAAATGTGTATGTAAGTGTGGCTCTTCAAAAAAATCTTCCAACTCAAAAAACTTTACCTGTAAATCTCTCTTGCACAAGTTTCCCCTCTGAATTTTGGAAAAATAATGAAATAATGATTAGGTATTTCATTTATAACCACATAGAAAATATAATTGTTTTCCTTATTTTTCGTTTTATGTCTCGGCGCATTAAATTGAATTTGTATTTATTTTTATTTTACCTTTTAATGGTGTGCTCAATGGTAATATGCACCAGTGCTCTGTTGGAAAGCATAGAGGTTGTATTGGTTTCTAAGCACACTGTGGAAGGTTTATCGTTTTAAAATGATCTTATTTTTGTTTAAAAATCGTAATTTTTTTTGGTACATTTGTTATATGAGCAACGGTGCGCTTTATTATTGGGGGTGCAATGGTGCATTTTGTTATTGGGTGAGCATTGGTGTGCTTTGTTATTTGGGGAGCATCGATGCACTTTATTATTAGGGGGGAATCAATGTGCTTTTTTGTTGGGGGAGCATCGAGGTGCTCTGTTATTGGGAAGCACTGCGATACAATTGATTTCTTATAAAATAAAATAAAACAATACTTTAGTATTTTATATTAATAGCGGTTATCAAAAGCATTGGGGTGTTATGTTTTGGTGCATTGGTGCACTTTGTTGTTGGGTAGAGCACCAATGCACTTTTTTATTAAGGGTGCACCAATGCACTTTGTTATTGGGGGAGCAT
>JASDQU010735628.1:134530-145244 GCA_032191745.1 Picea mariana | reverse complement strand
AAGTAAATGATTAAAGATTTCAAAGAAAAATCAGTTAAAGGAAAATAAGCATGATTAACTGTGTAATAATCAAACTGAAGAGTTCATTTAATGAACTGTGACAGAAATTAAGGAAAAAGAAATAAAATAATGTAAGAAGAGGGATGGCGTGGGCTGCCAAGGGTGGCGTATGCAGAGAAAGAAGCCCAGAAATCCCGAGAAGATAAGGAACGTTAATAAAAACGCAGAAGGGAGGACGGGGGAGTTGGTAAAGGAGTGAATTTGAGTTGGCAGGGAGGAATAAGGCGGGGAATGAGGGGGATGTGCGGGCCATTCGGAGGGGGAATGGATGCAGGAAAAAAAATGATCTTTTTGCCATTTTTACAGTGAGCCGAGAGCTGGACTGTGGGACGTGTGTGCTCAGAGAGAGACACAGGACTTACTGGTTGTATCATATTGATCAGGGAGGCACGTGTTGCTGGATGTTTTGGGCTCGGGGGCCAGGATATTCGTAGATATCGTGGAGCTAGGTCGTTTTCCTAGTTGGCAGGGTGGACAGTAGATTTGGGCAGTTATTTTGTGTTTATGGCAGGTCTGGACTGAGTAGCAGGGCAGCAAGACAACAAGACAGCAAGGCCGCAAAGAGGCAATCTGAATTAGCATCAGATCTAGGTACTTGGTTAAGTTTGAATTTATTTCTTTCTGTTATCATTTCAGTATTTATTGAGAATTCTAACTGCTGTAGTTGTTGTCATAAAATTCAATATTATGTTAGGAAGTTGTTCTTTCAGTTTACTTAATCAATGCTTATGGGTTATTTCTGTCTTCCATGAATCCAGTATTTGATGACAAATCTAAGTTGTTAAGGTATCTATTATCCCAAATCAGCCTTAGGCTATGAAATTATTGCTTCAGTTTACTTAAATAAAATGCTTAATAAGTTGCTTATTAAATAGAGGAGGCATAAAAATATATTGAACCGTTACAGTGTTACGTAGAAAACGGATCTGAGCCGTTAGATCCCAGGCGGATACCCGACAGCCGTTAGATCTCAGGGAAGGTGCGAGGGATTTAACCCTTCGACACCAGCAAGTCCAGGCACCATCGGGAGTTCTGACTTCGGCGTTTGTAGAGGCATGAGTCCCATACCCTTTGAAATCGCGAGTAGCGATTTCCCGATTTAATCCGGGCCGTTGATCGCTACGAAGACACGTGGCACAGGATCACAGGGCATCGGGGTTCGGCGCTTGGAGGTTTGTGGGAGGGGTGAACAACGACACTTAAATCGCCGATTTTCCGACAGGGAAATCCCCGACAGAGATGGAAGTGTTGACCCTTGACCATCGGGGTTCGGGACTTGGAAGGTCCTGTGCATGGTGCAACAGGGCTCGCGAATTCCCAACCGGCGATATCTCGGTTTGTCCACAAATTTGTGGGCCCCGTCACGGGTAGCGTGGGCAGCTGTCTCGGAGTTCGGGGATTCGGAAGAAAAGTGAGTTGCCATCGCGGGTACTGATATCTCGACGGGCGAATTCTCGATACCCGACAGAGATGGAATTTAGGTTGTTACATGAAAGGACACCTTCCTTGCTAATAAAACATCCCAAAGGTCACAATTAGGTTGATATGCCCACTTAGTATGCATTAGTATGCACACAAAACTTGTTTTACATTACGTATTAGTATGCACACAAAACTTGTTTTACATTAAGTATTCACACAATATTAATACATTTACAAAACCTATTGTTAGATTCAACTTATTCTAAACATGGAGAGAGAGGATGAGATAATCTCTCAACAACCTCCAACAAATCCAAACCAATCGCTAACTAATTTTATTGTAAGCAATATCTCCAACACCCTCCCTTACTACTTACATTACAAATATTACAATATAGAAAACACATAAAAATCACATACAAGTCATATCTATCTGGTATGGTTTTCCCTAGCACTCACACCAACTCTGAACTTCCCAGTTTCTGCTCTTTTCTTTTACACCAATTGAAGCTTCCCATTTCGTTCATTTAAAACATAACTTATTCTAACCATTGTTGACAAACTTTGCAGAATTGACGCTTCTGGACCTCCCAAAGAACAATCTTGATACTGAAGTATTCTATGAAACTACTACCATCTCTGAATACACGGACCTTCGCGCTATTCATCAGTTATCTAGGATAACATTCCAGATACGAAATATCTTTAGCAGCCAATTATACAATTTGACCTTATAAAAATAACATGTACTGACACTCCCAGAGCAGGATGGGTCACATCCTCTTAACCTTTTAAGAACTACCTGTAACTAATCCTCCCGGACCACGACGGGTCACATTAGCATATAAAAATCTTAGACATAACTAAATCAGCGATCTTTTCTCACTCGAAGCACAACGGTTCGAGAACCACTAACTTGAATTATGTATCTTGTTCAATAATCACCCTGTTATTTGTGGTTCTGTAATAAATAATTTTACAAACTTGCACATGACTTTAATATGGCCGCCATATGCACATAACACTCAACACTATACTACTCAAACATGAAATACTTAAGAATGAACATAACCCTAAAAATTAGGAACACCACTCCAACTAAGGAGGTGCTAGATGCTATCAATGTTGATAGCTTGAACACAGAATGAATCAAGAAATTTGCCTCGATTCAACCTCGCCTTGTGTTCATTGAACTTCACTCCCTTTACCGTGTTCAATTTATGTCCGAGTGAAGGTTTTGCCAACAATGTCACTTCAAACTGATACAATGACTCAATAAGTGATTCTCATAGCTCTATTCTTTGAACAGGTGACTCCCTTTGATTATAATTATTTTCACCCACACTAATATGAATTTTAAGAAATGATAGAATGTGGTTTAGATGCCCAAATGAGTCATTTTTTAGATTTGCTAGGAATCAATAAATGCGGAATAAATGTCAATGGACCAATAGCAGGGATGAAGCCTAGAGAAAAGTTGATACTCAAACGTGGCCCTATGAACTTCACATGCCGATGAAGCATCATGATGAGGCCCACATCTTCAAATCTCTCTCGTCCTAAGAAGTCGAAGGCCCGCATCTTCAAATCTCTCTTAGTCGCAGGGAGTAATGCATTTGAATAGTTTATCGTTCTTTTTCTCTTACTGATGCTACACCAGTTGTAGCTTGAGAAGCCCATCGCAGTGCCATACACACAACACTTCATGCCAGGGAACCTTCACTTCCAGCAACATGAATCTCCCGTCCCTCTTATAATTGTAAAATAATGTGTGGTTCAATATACATGGCAATTTTAAATCAAACACACAGAATAACTCTCACACAAAAAACAATACACTCCACTCTCAAAGAATCGACTCCCTACATTCTAACAATTCACTGGGCCCTCCCATGAGGGAGATAACCCAGAGCAGCTTTCTCTCGTACCAAAATGGAGAATTAGTATGCACACAAAACTTGGTTTACATTACGTATTCATGCAATATTAATACATTTACAAAACCTCTTGTCATATCCAATTTATTCTAAACATGGACAGAGAGGTTGATATAATCTCTCAACAACCTCCAACAAATCCAAACCAATCACTAACCAATTCTATTGTAATAAATATCTCCAACACTAGAAACTTTACATGGTAATCAGCCCAAACATATTGGCATTGGGATGGTTGTTCTCGGCTTTCTAAGATCTCCATGCTTTACCTAGAAATTGTTAGAGTGGTCAATTCTAACAACTACTTCCCTTACATGATATTAAGTTGAATAAGTTCAATATGTGTCCTGTTTTATAACACCAAGACATTTTCATTGCCTTTACAATAAATGTGAACTTTCAATCCTAAAGACACTTTGAACTTTTCAAATATCCTATCACAATTTCAGGCCAATAGGATGAAACCAATCCCTTTCATATGAATAGGCTCAAATTTCCATTTATATTTTCCTTGTGGAATTAATTTATCAATGACTTCATTAGCCACAATAAAAGACAAAACATATCCATGCCTCTTCCTCTCCTACCTCATGTACTTCCATGCTCCTTCACACTCAATCGGTTCCCACTCTATTTAGTTTCCATACAAAACAACCGCCCCACGTCCTCATCCTGATTTGATCACTTGGAAGTGGAAGGTATCTCCATTTAGCTAAGAATAAAACACAACAAACGGTGAGGAGGAATCCAGTTCGTGCACATTTTAGGGTCATACAAGCTAGCAAGAACTCTGAGTTGCATGCATGCATAACAAAATACAATTCTCATTTCAAATCTTCATTTCAAATCTTAGCATCTAGAATTTGAAGTGAGTCTTTTGATCCTAGTGGACAACCCCGCACCCTTTATGTATTTGTGAGCCACCGAGTTGGCTATGCCTTCATATTGGTCATAGTAGGATTTCAAGAATGCATTGACCATCCAAAAACTGCATATGGCTCTTAAACATGGTGCCACCATGTAGAGAACTTCCATATGAAAGGACACCTTCCTTGCCAAAAACAACATCCCAAAGGTAACAATTAGGTTGATATGCCCACTTGAAATACCAACAGTAAACCACCACAAAGTTTATTTCCACAAATTTCTAGGCACACTTCAAGGAGAATACCCTTTAGCAGAGATTTTTAGTGTTTCAAAATTTGACAAAATTTTCAAAAGAACCTCCACTACAATTTCACTGGTACACACACATAAATGGGAAACATTGGTACATACATAAGTGAGAAGCATTGTTGCACACACACAAATGATGAGCACCATAACTTACACATAAATGACAAGAACCGATACTCACACACAAATGAGAAGGATAGATGTGCACACATAAATGAGAAGCATCGGTGACCACACATAAATGAAAAGCACTCGTGATTTCTAAGTTTATGCATACACTAATGTGTATTGTAATGATGCACATCGAAATATTTTGAAATGATGCAAATATAATCGCACATTATATGTCATTTAAAGTAGTGTGACTTTCTCACAATTTTTAGCACCAATGTGTATAACTCATAAAAAAAAAACAGCATTTATTGAGTTTACAAGAATGCACTGCAGCAATTTACACATTTTCAATTAATCATCTCAATATCATATACTTGTGATAATAATTATATTTTTTTATTTTGTTATTGCATTTTGAAATAATGATTACATTAACATTTTATCCAATGAATTGAACCTCTATTATTTGTAAAAATGTAAATAATTCATATATGAATTAATTATCAACACGACATTTTACAACATTTGACAATGAAATAAAATAATAAACTCATTGTATTATATATGAATAAGTAATCCATCGCCATACAAAATGGGAGAACATAAAGGTCCAAAATAATCAAAATGCAACCAATATGTATTATTACACTAATCAGTAACATGTCCTGCTGCAATTGGGACAATATGTCCAGTACATTAAACAAAATCTCTTATTTTCACAAACAAATATTTCACAACAAACAACTTGCAGTAACATTCAATTATATTGATTGTCATCCGACATTGCTTGAACTATTATAATCACTCGAGTTGTTTGCATGTCTCATTTCTTCATTACTTGTAGGCGATATTGTACATTGGTTATTTAAACTAATGTTTTTGTCATTATCTTGTTTTTTAGTTTCCACATCTTCATGTTCCATCTACAAACATATAAATAAATTGTAATAATTGTATCTAAATTTATATATATAGTAGAATATACATGATTGTGTGAATCAAAAAGTTTACCATAGAAACAATTGTTTCATAAACAGTACACATTATTTTGAAGTCATGATTTATATCATCTCTCAAAATCTTTTATGTTGGATGCACTTGATACTTTGTTTATTGCATGTTTAATACACTATGACAAAGCATAGTCAATATAATTAATACAAACATTTATTTTTCTTCCATTAATTATAAAACAAGCTAAGTTAGAAAACATATCTACTTGAAAATTGTTCAATTAAACTTTATACTTCAACATATACTCCCAACCCATACTTAACCCAGTGTGTATCAATTGTTTAGTTGGTTCTTCTTTGTAGGTTAACACCTATTAGAAGACATCGATGGATGAGCATAAATTAATTATTTAAATATAAATATCATAACAACAATGAATTTGCAAGTAAGATAAAACAAACAAGTACTCACAAACTTTGTGTTCAAACCTTTTATTCCTCATCGTCCTATCTTATGTGTTGAATGGATTTCAATTTTTTTTCTGCAACAAAACAATTGAAAATTAGTATTTCATGCAATAATTAAATTCGATGTACTTAAAAGAATAAATGAATGATTACATACCTCTTGTGAACATTGTAATTCTTGGGATGGGTCCTCCTAGGATGCAATTATGTTCATTTCTTTTACCATCTCCATGTACACTATTTTGGACATCCCCACCAACATATATTGGTTTTTTCCTCATTTGTCCCTTGGAATTTCATGAGATGAATTTACCAACACACATCATTAATTTAAACCTACAAATAATTCAAAGAGATTAAATTTTTAATAAAACATAAATAATTTTTCGTGTTCTCTTATAGGTATGAACTACCATTGTGCTCGTTGCAATAAGTTTTTTCCTTGAACTTCTATCAGCCATATTCTATTAAAAAAAAGATAAGCATAATCATATATAAAAAATATGGTTTTTTTTATAAAACAAGACTAATAGAAGCACCAATGCTCTATAAATTAATAGAAGAATCCATGCTCTATTAATTAATAGAAGCATCCTCTATTAATTAATAGAAGCACCAATGCTTCATTACTGTTTATTGTGCACTTTTGAACATGTGAACAAAGTTATTTTCATTTTAAACTCCACAATGTTGTTGACAAGAACATGAGCACCTGTGTCCTTTGTTATTGGGGGAGCATGGGTGCACTTTCTTATTGAGGAGCACCACGATGCATTCTAGTTATGATTAAAAAAAATACAATATGTTAGTATTTTGTATTAATAGAGGTTATCAGAAGCACCATGGTGTTATGTTTTGGAGAACTCATGTCCTTTGTTATTGAGAATAGAACCAATGTACATGGTTGAATTAGGAACACCGGTGTGCACGGTCGACTTAGGAGCACTCGTATTGCTGACATGAAAACTCACACCAATGTTCTATTCATGTACAATGTGCACTGCAAACCATGAACGTCTTTGTTTTAGATTCCACATCTTCATGTTCCATCTACAAACATATAAATAAAGTGTAATAAGTGTATCTAAATTTATATATATAGTAGAATATACATGATTGTATGAATACAAAATTGTACCATAGAAGCGATTGTTTCATAAACAATACACATTATTTGGAAGCCATGCTTTATGTCATCCTTTGAAATCTCTTATGTTGGATGCACTCGATACATTGTTTATAGCATGTTTAATATGCTATGACAACGCATAGTCAATATAATTAATATAAAGGTTTTTTTTTCTTCCATTAATTATAAAACAAGGTAAGTTAAAAAACATATCTACTTACAAATTGTTCAATTAAACTTTATACTTCAACATATACTCACAACCCATACTTAATCCAGTGTGTATCAATTCTTCATTTGGTTCTTCTTTGTAGGTTAACACCTATTAGAAGACATAGATGGATGAGTGTAAATTAATTTTTTAAATATAAATATCATAACAACAATGAATTTTCAGGTAAGACAAAAAAAAAAAAGTACTAACAAACTTTGTGATCAAAACTTTTATTCCTCGTCGTCCTATCTTATGTGTTGAATGGATTTCATTTTTTTTTCTACAACAAAACAATTGAAAATTAGTATTTCATGCAATAATTAAATTCGATGTACATAAAATAATAATTGAATGATTGCATACCTCTTATGAACATTGTAATTGTTGGGATGGCTCCTCCTAGGATGCTATTATGTCCATTTCTTTTACCATCTCCGTGTACACTATTTTGGACATCCCCACCAACATATATTGTTTTTTTCCTCATTTGTCCCTTAGAATTTCCATGACATGCATTTACCAACACACATCATTAATTTAAACCTACAAATAATTCAAGGACATTAAATTTTTAATAAAACAGAAATAACTTGTCTTGTTCTCTTATTGAGATGAACTACCATTCTGTTTGTTGCAATAAGTTTTTTTCCTTGAAATTCTATCAACCATATTCTATTAAAAAAAAGACAGGAATCATCATATATAAAAACTATGAATTTTTTTTATAAAATAAGACTAATAGAAACACCGATGCTCTATAAATCAATAGAAGAATCGATGCTCTATTAACTAATAGAATAATAAGTGCTCTATTAATTAATAGAAGCACCAATGCTTCATTACTATTTATTGCGCAGTTTTGAATATGTAAAAAAAGTTATTTTCATTTTAAACTCCACAATGTTATTGCCAAGAACATGAGCACCGGTGCACTTTTTTGTTGGGTGAGCACGGGTGCACTTTCTTATTGGGGAGCACCACGATGCATTCTAGTTATGATTTAAAAAAAAAAGACAATATTTTAGTATTTTGTATTAATAGAGGTTATCAGAAGAACCAGGGAGTTATGTTTTGGAGCACTGGTGTGCTTTGTTATTAATAATAGCACTAATGTACATGGTTGAATTAGGAGTACCGATGTGCACGTTCGACTTAGGAGCATTGGTATTGTTGACATGATAATTCATACTAGTGTGCTATTCCTGTACAATTCACACTACAAATCGTGGAAATATTTTTTTAAAAGAAAAGTTAAAATGATAGGGTTTGGAATCTAATGCAATGAGATACTCATTGCAACAGATACCGAATGCCCCATATATAAGTAAATAAACCCTATAAAATCTATTTATTAGAAAACATGTACTTGTGAAATATAGAGAGGAAAACTAAGAGAAACAACTAGGAAGTTAGGGCTTCCAATAATGAATGTAACTGTGAAACCCTTTTATTTAATTTTTAATAATGCAATGAAATCTATTTGAATAAAAAGAGGAAATATTGTGATGATGAATAGAATAAAATCACAAACATGAAGTTTGTCCTCTGCAAATGTGTATGTAAGTGTGGCTCTTCAAAAAAATCTTCCAACTCAAAAAACTTTACTTGTAAATCTCTCTTGCACAAGTTTCCCCTCTGAATTTTGGAAAAATAATGAAATAATGATTAGGTATTTCATTTATAACCACATAGAAAATATAATTGTTTTCCTTATTTTTCGTTTTATGTCTCGGTGCATTAAATTGAATTTGTATTTTTTTTTATTTTACCTTTTAATGGTGTGCTCAATGGTAATATGCACCAGTGCTCTGTTGGAAAGCATCGAGGTTGTATTGGTTTCTAAGCACATTGTGGAAGGTTTATCGTTTTAAAATGATCTTATTTTTTTTTTTAAATCGTTTTTTTTTTTGGTGCATTTGTTATATGAGCAACGGTGCGCTTTGTTATTGGGGGTGCAGTGGTGCATTTTGTTATTGGGGGAGCATTGGTGTGCTTTGTTATTTGGGGAGCATCGATGCACTTTATTATTAGAGGAGAATCGATGTGCTTTGTTGTTGGGGGAGCATCGAGGTGCTCTGTTATTGGGAAGCACTGCGATACAATTGATTTCTTATAAAATAAAATAAAACAATAGTTTAGTATTAGCATTGGGGTGTTATGTTTTGGTGCATTGGTGCACTTTGTTGTTGGGTAGAGCACCAATGCACTTTGTTATTAAGGGTGCACCAATGCACTTTGTTATTGGGGGAGCATCAATGCACTTTGATATTGGGGGAGGACTGATAATATTTTAGTATTTTATATCAATAGTGGTTATTAGTGCGCTTTATTTGTTAAACATTGGGGCATTATGGTTTGTAAGAAAACCAATGTGTACGATCGACTTAGGAGCATAGGTGCATATTGTTGACTTAGGCGCACTGGTGTTAAAACCATCGCAATAACCTCTTCCCTCCTTTTCTTTAAATGTATAAGGGATAATGTTTTCGCAGTAGATCCGTAAAAACCTTTTCTAGAAGATGTTCTCCTTGTAGTGGCAATGCCCAATATATCAACACCACCATAGGAAGCTTGATTTCTCTTATGATGGATGACAATGCCCACTATTATATACAAAAATAGTAGCATGGGAATGAACCCTGTTATGATCATATAGTAGAAGGCCCATAACCTAAACTAAAATACATGGCATTGTCATTCTCTGGTAGTGCTCTAAAATCAATTTACCAATCCACCAAAGATGTAATGTGGATCTCCTTTAGAGGCTTTCCAAGGGAATAGATGACATCTAACTTGTACTTTCCTTTCCTTGTGATTTCAATGGGGATGGCCTTATTATACCCACCACTGTATCTCTCAGTGATTTTCCACCAATTGTATGTAGATGGATCTATGGACTTGTTGGCTTCTAAGAACTGTACAAAATCTGTGATGGGGTTTCCTTGTAGAAGCCCGTCATCTCGATGGGTGGTGTTCGGGTTCCCATGAAATCCTTCATGGTTTAAAGATATGGGTAGTTGATTGATCCCTTATACATTATGCCCTTTGGGTCTAAGAATGGCTTGAGAAAGACATGTGATGATTAGCTTGATCTACAATGGGGAGAGAAACCAATCAAAGCGGAAACATGAAGAACGTTGTGGTAGCCGATTCCGATAGTGTTAAAACTATTTTCTTTTAAAATATCCTCTTTAAAGATATTTAGCCTCATTGTAGCTCTAGGAATATCCAGGAGAGGGAA
>JASDQU010735628.1:108679-126823 GCA_032191745.1 Picea mariana | reverse complement strand
AAACTGATGGTTCGATGAAGCCGCTTTTTCTAATATTATCCCAAGTGAGGATACAGTTGTGGACGATGAGCCATAGAAATATTGACACCTTCGTCCAGAGGAAGGGGCTCCAAACCTTGTTCCAGATATTCTCCTTGTCATTACTCTGGTGATTACCCTGCAGATAGTAGACTTCTTTGACTGAAAAACTTACCTGTAGTGGAGTGCCCCCATCTAAGAATGTCCATGCCTTCTCGCTTGGAGATTTTCCCATGGCTGGCATAGTGCTGCCAGGCATGCAGGTCTGAGTTTAGTGGGATATGTAGTTCCTGGGTGGAAGTCTTCCATTGCTGCCAAGGTAGAGGCCTGATTCCTGGTCACCCAAAATCCTTCACATGTTGAGGGGGGTTCGTGTGAAGTAGTTTCCTGATGGGGCTTATCTCTTCTATCTGATCTAGAGGATTTTGTTGTTGCCACGATTCCTGCCAGAAAAGTGCGCTTTCTCCATTCTGAATCTCCCAAAAGGCATGTTTTTGAACAAGTTCTCTGTTTCTCCAGGCTGTATTCCAGATGTTGGATCCTTGAATCTGGTCATTGTGATAGATGAGCTTGTCTACACTCGTGTTTGGAGCATCCTTTTGTTTCCAAAGTTGCGCCCAAAGTGTAGTGGGGGACTTTAACCATCTCCACCACATTTTAGCTCCCATGACTTGGTTGAGTTTCCCTAGGTCTCACAGTCCCAGTCCTCCCCATGCTTTAGGCTTGCAGAGCTTGTCCCAGCCTACTAGCACCCACTTCTTGTTCGTCTAGTGCCCATGCCATAGGAAGTTTCTCTAGAGGTCTCTGATGGCCCTGATGACCTGTTTAGGCGCTACCAAAGCTGTGAAGAGTTAGGTATGTAGGGCTTGCAAAACTGACTTGAGAAGCACCAACCTTGCTACAATGTTGAGAGGCCTAAAGGTCTAATTGCTATGCCTATTAGAGATGGAGAGAAGTAGGTTGTCCCAGGAAATGGATCTTTTTGGAGCCCCTGTGAGGGGAATGCCAAGGTAGTTGGACGGAAGGGAGCTCTTGGGTATGCCCAGGAGTCTTGAGATGTGGTTCTGAACCCCTATCAGGGTGTTGAAAAAAAAGAGTTTGAATTTTTCTAGGTTGAGGGCCGTGCCTAAAGCTTCTACAAATTTGGAGAGAATCGAGGTGAGTTTGATGGCTTCTCGCGCAGTGGGGGTATTCAGAAGGAGAGTGTCATCAACGAATTGGCTATGAAAGGGTGTTGGCTGAATATTATGCAAGGGTAGGCCTTTAAGGGTACCTTCCAGGATCGTTGTCTTGATATACCGCCCTAGACCTTCCGCCACGAGGATGAAGAGGAAGGGCGAAAGAGGGTCCCCTTGTCTTATGCCCCTGGAGGGAGTGAATTGTTGGTAGGGTACCCTGTTTACCAGGATGGAAAAAAAGGTCGACGAGGTCAGTTTTAAGATCCATTCTATCCAATGATGATTGAAGCCAAAGGCGTCGAGCATAGAGCGAAGATACTGCCAGCTGACTCTATCGAAAGCTTTTGAAAGATCRAGTTTAATAAGCATACCTGGGGTTTTAGTCATCCTGAGGGAGTGTATTACCTCATGAGCCAGAGTGACATTGTCCATGATTTGTCRTCCCTCTACATAGCCTGATTGTTCCTTGGAGATAATGAATGGCAGGATTGGCTTGAGACGTGTAGCAATCACCTTTGTAATGATTTTGTATATAACATTGCATATTGCGATTGGTCTGTATTGTTTGGGATGGGTAAACCTTTCCTCCTTTGGAATTAGAGTGAGGAAAGTTGCATTGGGGGTTGTTAATACTTGGTTGGAGGTTCGCGATTCCTCCATAACCTGCCTTACCTCTTCCTTGATTAGATCCCAGCAATGGTGGAAGAAGTAAGTAGTGAAACCATCTAGTTTGAGTGCCTTGCCTGGCGGCATTGCTTTAACTGCCTGATCTACTTCTTCCTGAGTAATGGGTCACATTAGAGCTTCATTCTATTTTGGAGTCACAAGGGAGGGTATGTGCCCTGTTATCCTCTGAATTGTTGTTGATCTGTCCTCATTAGTTTCCGTTAGGAGATCTTTGTAGTAGGTGTTAAGTTCTTCAACAATATGGTTGTGTTCCCTGATTGGGTTTCCTTGGGCATCTTCTAGATGCATTATTCGGTTGATGTAGTGTTGGTAGATCACAGCTCTATGGAAGAATTTTGTGTTCCTCTCACCCTCTTTGAGCCACTGGACTCTGGATTTCTATTGCCATAGTATTTCCTCTTTCTTTTTCCTTTCCTCTAAATTTGCCTGGGGCTCCGCTTCCTCGGTCATTAGTTTTGTTGTTCTGGTCCTTGAAATGAAGATTTCCTGCAGTTCGGCTAGCCTATTTTCAATAGCCTGCATGTTTTGAAATATGTTTCCAAAATTTTTCTTGTTCCATAACTTTAGCGAGTTTTCGAAGTTTTTAAGACACTATTGGAATTTGTACATGCATGTACCATGGTCTATTTCCACTTGGGCCCACCAAGACTTTGTGAGATGATGGAAATCAGGGTGTGATAGCCATAATTTATCAAAGCGAAAGGGTTTGTGCTACGGAACAGTCCTTGTTTCTAGGCAGAAGGTGACCGGCCAATGATCTGAGCCTGCCCTTGGGAGAATGAGGCTCTCCATGCTCAGATCCCGTATGATTAATTCTTCCACTATGATGAAGCAATCCAGATGGTAGGCCACTTGCTGGTGCCCCAATCTGTGGTTGGACCAAGTGAAAGTTCCGTTGCAATTCTCTATGTCTATTAGGTTTAGTGAGTTTATGAGGGTTTTGAACTTACCACTATCAGGCTCCAGTCGCTTGGTTCCACCTTTCTTCTCCTCTAGTGTCAGGATCATATTGAAGTCACCGCCTAGGATCCAGTTGGGCATACGAAGAAAGGTTTTGATATGAGCTATTCGCTTCATGAGACTATCCTTGTCCTGCTGACTCTAAGGCCAGTAGACATTTGTGATGTAGCCTTCCTGAGCTGACCCTGTGATCATGAAGTGGGCGGTAAGCGTGCCCAACATAGAGAAGGATTCATTTAGGGTAATAGTATTGGAGTTCCATAATATGGCTAATCCTCCTGACACTCCAGTGTAGTCGGTGTGTATGGACTCACATCCATGCCAGGTTCTTTGGAATATGATTTATGCTTCCTGTCCTGCACATTTTGTCTCCTCGATTAGAAGAATTTTTGGCTTTTCTGCTCTGATCGAGTCTCATAGGATCCATTGTTTGGATCTACCATTAAGTCCCCTAATGTTCCAGGTGATGACATTCATTGTCAGGTTTGTTGGGTTGGGTGGAGGTATCCCTTCGAGAGATTTTGGATCTTCACATAATTGAGCATGAGATTTCCTGCCTCCTTGATAAGTTGATGGGCCAACTTTCATCCTCTTCTTTTGTTTTCTCGAGGTATCTTCATTGAGTCTGAGCTGGGATCTGTGGCTATAACCAGCCTGGCTTTGGAGCTAGCCGTGGAGTCCAGAAAAAATTTATGAACTTTGCGGAGCTTTTCTTCAGGGAGGGCTTGTAGATCCTTTTGATTTAGAGCTTCTTCTAGTTTTTCCAGATCTATGCCTGCCAGGTCATGGTCTTCCAACAGCATGTGGATGTCTATGTCCATGGCGTCGCGTTCTTCTGGCCTAGCCTCATTGGATTGGATCGATGAAGGTGTAGCCTGGTTCTTTCCTTTCGCGCATTGTTTAGCTATGTGCGGGTCTTGAATTTCTTCATCGTCTGGTAGTTGGTTTAAGATCTCATATGAGTTTTTGGTCAGGACAGTGGTCTTGGGGTCCACCTTCTATTTCTTTGGAGGGTTTCTCTTCCTGCTTGTGATTGTAGTGAATCCGTCTTTCTGCTTGACCTCCCTGGCTTTGGTTGCTTGGATATTCAGCGGACAATCCCTAAAAAGGTGTCCATGTTCATGACACTTCTTACAACGGAAAAGAATGTGTTCGTAATCCAGCGTCTATTGCCAGTCTTTGTCTTGATATTCCAGAGTAATAGATCTTGGAATAGCGTGGGATATGTTCATGTATACACATATTCGGGAATATGAGGTGTATTTTCTTTGCCTTGTGGCCTCTGAAGCTTTGACATAGTGCCTTATTGTGTTTCCTATTCCCATGAGAATTTCCTCCAGCCAAAACTCTTAGGGCAGAGAATAGATTCGGATCCAGAATGGGGCCATTGTAAAATATTCCTTGTCCATCCAGAAGCATAGGAAAATCCCAGCCGAGTTGTAGAAGTATGGTTCATTTTCAAAAATTATGTCCTTATCCTCTAGGTTGTACAGGATGATTGTGAAAAAACCTTTGGAACTTAGTTGGATTTCATAATCTCCTTTAGGGTTCCACCAGTGCTTGATCCAGCGGGTTAGGTCACGTTCGGATGGCCATAGTCCCAGGAACTTGCCGATGAGGGCATGCTCACGCATGAACTGGGTGTGTTCGCCCACCCTTGTCGAGCTGATGAGATATCTTGGGGGTTTCTCCGATTGTGGGATGCATTTTCCCTTCTCCTAGCCTTGAGGTGCTTTTGGATGGGACAAACCTGCATCCATGTCCATCTCTCTCTGTAGCCCTTGTTCTCTAGCTAGGAGTTGATCTCGTAGCTGCGGCGGCAGCTCGAAGGAAGGACGCTTCGCTCTTGTGCCCGCCTTGTCATTGGCGGTTACGTTGTTGTACGACGGGGGCTACCCCCCCTCCACCAGGCTCATTCTGACTGATCAGTCTCGGGGTTTGCCTGTTACAGATCATAGCAGACAGGAGGGTTATGTGGTAGAGAGTTTAGGTCATGCGACAGGGGTGCAGGGGAAGCATTGTAGAGCGCTAGGGTGTCATCAACTCATCATCTCGATATAATGAGTTTGATGATCGTATGTGGATGAAATATTGAAAAGATTCAATATGGTGAATTCAAAAAAAGCACCCACACCTGTCATAACAGGGTTGTAGGCCAATTTTTATTTTTTTATTAATATAATATAGTATATTGTAATTATTTCATAAATAATATGAATATAATATATTGTAATTATTTCATAATTATATATTAATGTATGCACATTCTGGTGATGTTTACACAGCTAATTTCCGTATTAAATTACAATACGAGAATTGCATATGTCAACACAAATGAGAGACTTATGAATGGGTATCATAACAATAAAGTATAATCTCTTTGTAACATATATTAAATATTAATATATGAATAGAAATCCGATAATTGTGTAATTGTTTGTGAGTATAAGTTGTACTTTAGAATGGATATCATAACAATAAAGTATAATCTCTTTGTAGCATATATTAATATATGAATAGAAATCAGATATTGTGTAATTGTTTGTGAGTATAAGTTGTACTTAAGAATGGGTATCATTAATCTCTTTGTAACATATATTAATATATGAATAGAAATCCCATAATTGTGTAATTGTTTGTGAGTATAAGTTGTATTTATATTTTTTTCTTATGGAGTATCTAATTTTTTTTTTTTTAAGTTTTAGACATATTTTATTAGGTTAATAAATTAAAAAATAGTAACTTAAAATTAATATTTGGAAAATAAAATTAAAAATTTTATGACAATTTTTTTCAACTTTGTTTTTATAATAAATAAATACAAATTTCTCTTAAAAGTAAAAAATCTAAATTTATTTAAATAAAAATTAAAATATATATAAATTAACTATATATAATATATAATAAATTTAAATTTAAGATAAATTTAATAGATTTAAATTTAAGATAAATTTATAATGATGATCATTAAATTTCACACAAATTAAATTGTATTCAACACATAATAAATTTACAAATTAAACTGTATTCAATACATTATAGATTTAATGTTAAAATGAATTTATACTATACTATTATAAAAATAAATTAAATTTTATACTATAATAAATAATACATAATAGATTTTATAAAATTAAATTAAATTGTAAAGTTGACATTTTCTTAAAAGATTTAAATAGTAAATTAAACCTCTTAATTTATAAGGACAATATTGAATAACTCTATCATAATTTTACAACTACCCTTTTTACTTCTATTAACAAGTTCTCTTTCAAGGTGTCTCATAAAAAGAATAATAGAACAACCAACCCTTGGTATGATAAAGAATGTAAAATTGCTAGGAAATCCATTAGGGATGCTTTTGATGAGCCCATAAAACTAGATAAGATCAATACGTACAAAGCCCTAATTAAAAGGAAACAAAGATACTGTATCAATAAAAGGCAAGAGCAACTTTCACAACTATACAAGTTGGATCCTAAGAAGTTCTAGAGCCAAATTCTAAAATGCAATACTAAAGAAAATAATAGGATTCCCTTAACGAACTGGAATTCCTACCTTAAAAATATTTACAATTTCCCTAATGCCATGGACACCATTCTTGTTGTCCCTACAAAGGAAAAAGTTTTTTCTTTAGATGACATAGAGTTCGAGGTTAAGCGGCTCGCAAATGGGAAAGTTAAGGACATTGAAGGCTACCAAGCTGAAATTTTTAAAATCGGAGGGCCAATCCTTATCCCTCACATACACAAGCTCTTCAACTTAGTTGTCAAGTAGGGCTTCCCTAAACCCTGGACGCAAAGCCTCATTGTTCCTATTTTTAAAAATGGGGATAAAAACATTCCCTCTAATTATAGGACCATTATGATTAGCCTGATTTTAGCCAAGCTTTATGGAATTATTTTTGAAAATAAGATTAGCATTTTGCTAGAAAGTCACGGTAAAAGAGCTAAAGGCCAGGCCGAGTTTAGGAGATATCATTCAACTGTGGACCATCTTGTTACCTTTAGGATCATTGCAGAGGAGTTCCACAATACTAAAACCAATCTTTTTTGTTGTTTTGTTAACTTTAGAAAATCTTTTGACATGGTTCCTAGGAAAAACCTTTGGAATAGGTTGGAAGAGATAAAAGTGTCTCTCGAGTTGAGAGTTGTTGCAATAAGGATGTATGAGAATGTTATTGCTAATTTCAAAAAAACTAAGGGATGGCCAAAAGAGATTAACTGCAATATCGGAGTCAAATAAGGCTGTCCCTTGTCCCCTACCCTTTTTGGCATATACATTGATAAGTTAGAAGAATGATTGGAAAAAGAAGGCTGTGTCGGCCCTACTCTCACTGGTATAATCATCAATTTTCTTCTTTATGCCGATGATATCGTTCTTATGGCAAGGAGTCCCCATGATCTTGAAAACCAACTAATAATCCTCAAGGACTTTTGCTCCAATATGGGTATGACTGTTAATACTAATAAGACTAAGGTCGTGATTATTAAATCCAATAAGATCCCTTATGATAGATTTGTATATGACAACAACAACTTGGAGGAAGTGACTTCATACAAACATCTTGGAATTGATATTCACCACAAGCTCAATTGGAATTATAGCATTGAGAAAAGGATTATTGGGGGATGGAAAGCTTATTATGGGCTTGAAAACAATTGTAAATCAACTGATCTTTGGAGTTGTGATAAGAAGAAACTCCTCTTTGAGACTCTTGTTACACTTGTTATTCTTTATGGATGTGAAGTCTGGGGATATAGTATCTCTCGTGAATCGTGGAGAAAGATAGAGCAAATACAAAATAATGTTATAACCTATAATCTCAAAATTAAAGGAAATACGCCCTATCCCATCCTCCTCGTATAAACAAGCCTCTCCCCCATTGAGAGCATGGCTATGACTAGATACCTAATGTATAAGAACAAGTTAAACAACATGGAAGACAAGAGGCTACCTAAAATTGCTTCAGAATCAAGTCATAACCACCATCGACTCAAGAGAGGATGGCATAAAGATGCCTAGTCTTCGTTAAACTATTGGGGAATCATGGAAGAAACCATTTTGCGCAATAAAGATACTATTAAAAAAAATGTCAAATCAAAATTTAAGGAAAAAATGTGCTGTGATAAAGAGTTAGAGGAAAAAAGAAAATTAAGGTATTATAAAGATGTAATCAACCCTAATCTAGAAGATCAAAATTATCTATTTGTTTTGCCAAGTGTAAAGAAAAAAATAAGCATTTCTAATATAAGAACAAATTCTCATGAGCTCCATAGTGAAACTGGGCATTGGTCAATTCCTAAAATGCCATGGGATGAAAGAGTGTGTAACCTTTGTGACACTAAGAAGGTTGAAGATGAAAAGCACTTTCTCTTAGATTGTCTAGCCTATATCCATATTAGATCTCATTTTCAAAATATTGATCACACTACCAACCTTCCTAGCCTCTTAACTCAACAAAAGTATGGTGATCTTGGAAAGCTTTTCTTAATGCTTTTCAATCACAGAAACAAAATTCTAAAGAATCACAAGTAATCACTTACCGTCTTAAGGTCCGATAGACCAATTAGGTCTTAGTGGACGTTAATCATCATCATCATCATTCAATACATAATAGATTTAACATATATATCAAGATGAATTTATATTAAAATATTATAAAAATAAATTAAATTTTATTAAAAGTGAAAGATGCAAACTTAACTTAACTTTAATGTTAATTTTTAATTTTAATTTAAAGTTATATATATATATATATATATATATATATATATATATGTATATATAATTTTGAAATATGATGTTATTAAAAAAATGTTTGGTATTTTTTATAAAATAATTATAATATTTTAAAGAATTTTATACCTATATTATGATTATATTATTGATATTAAGTTTGATAATGTTTTCAAAGTATTTAACTAAAATAATTGAGTATAGTTAATGAATTTGTTATATGTTATTGAGATTAAGTTTGATAATGTTTTCAAAGTATTTAGCTAAAATAATTGAGTATAGTTAATGAATTTGTTATATTTTGAAATGTAAAATAATGAAATTTCTATATATTAATTAATTATTTTTTCCATTTTAAATCAATTTTAAAATGTAATTGAACTAATATTTGTTTTTTTAATAAATTTTAGAATTTAATTAAGTAAACAAATGTAAATGGAATTAAATGTAAATTTTAATTATTCAATATAATGAATAAATAATATTATTTATAAATGTACAATTAATTAAAACATAAAATATCTAAATATAAAAATTGGAGTAATTATAAATTACAATAATTAGCATTTTCTATATAAATAATGTGAATTGTAAATTTTCATTTATTTAAAAACCTAAAATATAAAAAATATAAAAATTAGAATAATCACTCTTAAACTATCTAAATATAAAAACTAGAATAATCATGTATCCAAACAATAAAATTAATGTTTTTTGTTGTTTCATTGTCTTTAGGAAATCTTTTGACATTGTGCCTAGTAACAATCTTTGGAATAGGTTAGAGGAGCTAAAAGTTTCCTCGAAAGTTGTTGTAAGGTTTTATGAGAATGTTATTGTCAAGTTTAGGAGCACTAAGGATTGGTCAAAAGAAATTAATTGCAATATAAGAGTCAAGAAAGGCTTTCCCCTATCTCCTACCTGTTTTGGCTTTGAAATTGACAAGTTAAAAGATTTTTTGGAAGTTGTGGGTTGTGTTGGACCAACTCTTTCCATTATAGTAATCATCCATATTCTCTATCCTAACAATATTGATCTTACAGAAAGGAATCGGTATGACCTTAGTAAGAAACTTAGAATCCTCAAGGACTTGTTCTCTACTATAGGTATGATTGGGAACGATGACAAAGTGAAGGATGTGATCATTAAATCTAACAAGATCACCTACGATACTTTCGCATATGACAACAATATCTTCGACAAAGTCCCTTCATACAAGTATCTTGTAATTGATACTAATCACAAGCTCAATTGGAAATGTATCATTGAGGAAAGGATAAATGAAGGATGGAAATCTTATTATGGGCTTGAAAATAATTGTAAATTAGAATACCTTGAGGGTTGTGTTTGGAAGTTGCGGGTTGTGTTGGAAAAATATAATTTACAAGGATAACAAGAGGCTCACCAAAATTTATTTGGACTCTAGCCAAAATCATCAATAACTCAAGAGGGGATGGAATAACATTGTCAATTCTTGGCTAAATCATTGAGGAATGAAAGAAAAAATTGTTTTGCATAATATTGATGATATTAAAAATATTGTATATGCTAAATTAAGCTAAATTTAAGGAGAATCTATGGTGGGATGAAGAATTAGAGGATAAAATAAAATTAAGATATTATAAAGAGGTGGCTAACACTCATATTGAAGATCCAAATTATATCCTTTATTTTACTAGCGTAAAGAAGAGAAGCAATATTGATAAAATAAGAACTAATTCTCAAGAGTTGCATAGTGGAAATAGACATTAGGAAATCCAAACAAAACTATGGTAGGAAAGAATCTGTCACCTTTCTTACACCGAGATGGTTGAATATGAAAATCATTTTGTCCTAGAGCCCTAAGTATACCCAAATTAGATCTCAATTTCAAAATATTTTTCACAATACTGACCTTTCTAACCTTCTAAGTCATCAAAAACTTAGTGATCTTGGAATGTTTCTCTTAATGAGCATCGAAATAATATTTTAGTATGAGTAATGTCTTACTTTTCTTAAAGTTAGATAGACCAGTTTTGGTCGCAATAGACGTGAATCATCATCATCATCATCATCATCATCATCATCATCATCATCATCATCATCATCATCATCATCATCATCATCATCACTACTTTATCTATATTTACATTTTTATCTTTTTCTTTACTTAATTAAGTAAGATTTTATTTAATATACTAAATTTAAATAATATGTTATTTATTTATTTGTGAGTAATGTATTTACTGATGTTTTTAATGAAATTTAAGTGGTTTTTAGAGAATATTCTTTAACTAAACATGCATGTTTCTTCTTAAAAAATCATTTTTCTAACAACCTTCATTTTCATAAAAGAATATATATGTTTGGACAAATAATTTTGATTTGATGTTATCTAAATCCAAAAAAAAATCAATTAATAAAAATTTAAACTCTAAAATTAGATTTGGTTCACTAGAAAACTTTTTATATATCCATAACCCATTTTCAATTATTTAAAAACATAAAAGTTTATAATTTCCTTTCTTATTTTATCTTAGTTAATTGTCTTATCAAAGAATAATTTGAAGAGAAGTGTTGAAAAGATATTTTAATGTATATGATATTCGGACCTCAAGTTTTCTTAATCTACATTTTTTTTTCATTTCTAGGTATTTGATCCCTCTCACCTTCGAAGTTAATATGGTTTTACCTTCATTCCAAATGTGTGTGTGTGTGTGCGTGTGTGTGTGTGCGTGTGTGTGTGTGCACCAATTGTCAACTCCATGAATTACACATATCCATCATATAGAGATTCATTTTGATCATGTCCGAATTGAAGAAGATATCAAAGGATGATGCATTTTATTTTTGGATATAGGAGGATTTATTACTTCAAATTCACACATTTCAATAAAAATGTTGTATTCAATAATGTACATATGTAACAACATAAGTGTTTATCCATTGGTCTTATTTATTTAATTAAAAATAAATACATGCATGCATACATACATACATATAGATATATATAATGTTGTTATGTGTGCCAAATTTAACATATCTTTATAGTTCTATTTTTGTTTCTCGTTTCTAATAACATAGTAATTTATAAATATGAATGTTGGAATTGTGACAACAATCAAAACTAGAAAATGGTGGTGGTCCATGTAATGGTGGTAGTTATGTTGAAGATGGTATAAATCTTCATAGCCCTAAGAGGCATATGGAAATTTTTGTAAGCTTGTTTTGGCAAGACTGTAACCTTTACCTATGAGAAATAAGAATACCAATACCTTTCACCATGGATGTTTCCTTGGAATATTGTCAAGGTTTTACGATGTAAATTTATTTCTTATTGAATTCCATTTATGTTATCTTATTGTTACATTATTTCTTTAAAAACCAATTTTTTTTGCAATTTGTATTTGTTTTGTGGGATCACACTTCCAACAAGTGGTATTAGATCATGAGCTTGGTCTGGACCCTCTAGTGAAAGTGGCATACGATGAATTCATTATTTGCTTGTGGAGATGAATAAATTGATACAACTATTTACTTGAGTAGAAAATGCAACATATGTTGCATTTGATTGAAGGTGCTAGGATCCCTAAAGGGAACCGCTTCCTTCGGTTGCAAATGAGCAAGGCCACCCCCTCGCTACTCTATGATTTTATGTACAACAATCGTTCTCATGAAAGGAACTAGACCTCAATGGCATGGGTCGTGATGTTGTTGAGATAGGGGTAGAGGATTTGGTCTCTGTGTTTGGTTTCATGCAAAGAAAAAAGTGTCTCTGCTCACTGAGGAGGCTTGGGATTGTGGTGGTTCTCTTGTCTACAACATGGTTCTCCCACCAAAGCATGAAACCCATTTAGGAATCCACAACTTTGTCATTGTGGGAGATGGTGATGAAGGTGGAAGTTGCATTATGGACTCGAGAGAGGATGAGTTAGCAGGGTGTGGAGGAGGAGGATATGAAAGAGAAGCAAGTGTTGAGGTGGAGCTATAGCATTGTGTAGATAACATTGGTGATCATGCATTCAAAATATATAACATTGAAGTATGTATAGAGAGAGAACCATATGAGAAGATCATCGAGTAACTGAGAGAAGATGGCAGCATTTGTAAGTGTTAGTAAAAGAAGCAATGGACATGGTGAGTGCATTCCCATGAAGTCCTAAAGACAATAGAAACACTAAATAAATAATAAATATTATTATTATGATAGAGAAGTTGAATATATAATTACATGTAAATGAGAATACATTTGTAAAACCTGGTTATGCATGTGTACCCCTAGTAAATTACCAGTAAAGTGTATATGTAGACATAGATGTAGACATGTTGGATTCCCAGATACCTTGGTTATAAACTTTGACAGTGGTAGGACCTATATAATTACCCCAATTCAATTTTAAAAGGGGCTAATGTTGGGTTAATGATATGCAAACTACCTTGGATATTCCACTGGAACAATTCATCACAACAAATCTAATAAATAAAACTAAAATCTACGTTGTGAACATTAAATTCCTTTAGATTCTATAATATGTAGTTATAAATTTTATGATTATGCATGAAATAGATAAAATGTGGAAAATAGAGAAAAATAAAGTACAATCACACACCATCCACAAGATAACATAAATATTTTCTCTAGGAAACCCTAACAGGATAAAACCTAGCTAGAAGGTGAGGTTTCTCTGCTCTCTTTTCTTTGGCATGGAAATAATTCAAGTACAAAGGATAAGGAACTCTTTATGGAGTCACCTAAGACCTGTGGCCTATTAGATTGCTAGAGAACATTAACCCTCCTTTTTATGATCTCTAATTTCTTTCTCCCATGTGTTCTACTATATTATCGAACAAAATAGAATAACATAGAATGAAACCCCTTCTCCTCCTAGTGGTAGGTTATTTAACATATCCCAATAGTCGTTTAGGGGAAGGTTTTTGACTTCCTCAACCTTCAATTATAGTACAGTTTTGGAATTTCTAGAATATTCTTGAAATTTCTCCCATGGATAGCTCCATATGCATGAGTAATTGCGGCCGATGTGGCATCCTCCCATACCATGGTGGTAAACACAATAGTTCAACTTGTGGGAGACATAATTTTTGCATATGAACTCTAATTGGCACATGATCGACGACATTGGAAAGGTCTCATAGTGTAGAACACTTTTGCGGGGGTGGGAACATGTGTCAAACACTAGAACCCAAAACAATGTCATTTAATGCCTCAAAATGGCTCTTGATGGTTATGGACCCCAATTTTCGAAACTAGGACCTAGCACTAAAATGTCCTTGCAAGATGATTCCTCCAATTTTTTCCACTTTGAAAGCATCGAGATAGATGACAAATAATATGATGATCCAATCCATATAATTTAAACTTGACTAGATGAAAGAGTCAACGTGATTTAAATATGTTTTAGATCAATAATGGTGGTTTTTCGGCCCATGTTTTTAGTATCCCTTGGTATTGCACATGTGGATTGCATATAATGAAGCCTTTAAAAAGGATTAGGATATTCAATTGTAATGTTATTGGAGGTGATGGGTGAAGGATCCAAATATTGGGAACATTTACAAGTTGGAAGGGACTAATAAAATAAATGAAGCAACAGTGATAACTTAGGGAGAAAATAAACCTATTTGTTTATGGCATTAGTGACTGGACCATATGAGCAAGAAAGGGATGAAGGTATTGATAAAGCATAAGCTACTCCCAAATTTAAAATCTTTGAATTTGAATTTCTACATGCATTGTGTTTTTGGGAAGTAGTGTAGACAAATGTTTAGAATAGGTAGTCATACAAGACAAGTAAGGGAATTCTAGATTATAATCATTCAAATGTTTTGGGTCCATCCCCTACATTTTCTTTTGGAGGATCATCATACTTTGGGACATTTGTAGATGATTACTCTAGAAAGGTGTGGGTCTATATTCTCAAAAAGAAAAGATGATGTGTTTAATGTATTTAAGAAATTGAGAGTTTCAGTTGAAAAGAGAAACGGTAGTTCAATCAAGTGCTTAAGAACAGATAATCAAGGTGAGTTCACATCTTTGGAATTTGAAAATTGAGGCAATTAATATGGGATCAAAAGACGTAAAAACATATTTTACACTCCCCAACAAAATTGTGTGGTTGAACACATGAACAAGACTCTTCTAGAGAGAGAAAGGACCATGTTTAGTAATTCCATGTTGCATAAACAGTTATGGATAGAATAAGTCACTATAGTTTACTATCTGGTAAATTGGTCAGCATTATTTGCAACAAAATATAATATTCTTGAAGAGGTATGGGCAGGTCATTCTTGTGATTACTAAAATTTGAATTTTTTTTGTTTATGATGCTTATGATCTTATTTATAAATATCAACATTCTAAGTTGGATACTAGATCAAAGACCTATATCTTTGATGGTTATGATGGTGGAGTTAAGAGATATAGGTTGTTGGATCATATTTCCCATAAACTCATCATTATACGCTATATAGTACTTCATGAATCCCCTCTCATGAATCCCCTCTCATAAAATCAGACATAGTAAAAGTTGAAATGAAACAAGAACAAGTACCATAAAATCAACAAATTTAATTGGAAAATCAACAATCTATATAAAATAAGGGGAAGGAAGAAGCTTTTGAAGAAGTAGATGAGGATGCATAAAATATAAAGGAAAATGTGGAAATGCCACAACCGACTCTAAGGAGATGTACATGGTCCATAAATCCTTCTAAGAGGTATGAAGATTATATTTCTCCTATTGCGTTGATTTCTAATTAAGGGAAAATTTGTTTATATTAGGAAGTGATGGATGTTATTGAATGTACTAAATGGAAGATATAAATGAAAGGAGAAATGAATGTCTTATAGAAGTATAGAACATTAGACCTAGTAGAATGCCCAAAGTGTAGGAAAGTTGTTGGTTGCAAATCGGTCTACAAACAAAAAATGGAGTTGATGATAAAGTCGAAAGGCACAAAGTAATACTAGTGGAAAAACGATATTCTCAAATGAAAGGTATTAATTTCCATGAAATCTTTTTACAGTTGTTTTAAGATTGTTTCTATCTATGTGGTGTTAGCACTAGTTTCTTTACTTGATCTTGAGTTAGAGCACCTATATGTTAAAACAATAATTTTACATTGTATTTGGATGAAAAAATAGATACGGAATAGCCATAAGGTTTTCTTCAAAACCGCAAAAGAAAATTTGTTTTCAAACTTAAGAAATCATTATATGGCCTAAAGCAATCTCCCAAACAATGGTACAAGAAGTTCAATTCCTTCATGGTGAGCCAAAATTTTACAGGAAGTGAGTATGACCGTTTTGTTTACTTTAAAAACTTAGAAAATGGTATATTCATTATCTTGGTATTATACGTTGACAATATTCTTGGCGCAAGAAAAAACATGGTTGATATGAACAAGTTAAAGGTTCAATTGGCTTGGAGTTTTCATAGAAGGATCTAGGAGCAACAAAACAAATTTTGGGCATAGAAATACACAAAGACATGAAACATGGTAATGTTTGGTTTTCACAAAAGAAGCATGTGGAGAAGATACATACGGGATTCAGTATGAATAATGTGATATCTATACATATCTCTTTGGCTTCTCATTTAAGATTTATTCATGTTTATGTCTGAATAATAGAGAATAAAATGATTATATGTCTCATGTACCTTATGTTATTGCAATAGGAAGTTTAATGTATGTAATGGTATGTACAAGACCAGATATTTCACATGTAGTTGGTGTTGTTAGTAGATAAATGTGTAGAGATAATTGGGAAACAATGAAATGGATGCTTTAGTATCTTAGAGGCACAAGTACTTATTGTATCACTTATCATTGTTGCGATGATTCAATTTTTGGTTACATTTATTCATATTTTGCAGGTGATTTGGAAAAAATTCCATATCTACTTCATGTTATGTCTTAACTCTTATAGGAGGGCCTAATTTTTGGATGTCAAAGCCTCAAAACAAAATCACTGTATCCAATGCTGAGGTAGAGTATATAGTTGTGTCACATGCATGCAAGGAGACAATTTGGTTAAAGGGATATTGGGCGAGTTTGGAAAAGTGCAAGACAAAGTGAATGAATTATGTGATAGTCAAAGTGTTATTCATTTGGATATCAATCCAGCTTATCACACAAAACCGGTACTGTTAGAGAAGTTGTGGTGGTGTTTGGGTTTTGTTTCCTTGTAGAAAAGGTGATGAATGAGCTTGGGAAAGGTATCAGGTAATATTTTGTCAAGGTGGAGATTTTTGGGATTGTGACAACAATCAAAATCAATGAGCGATGTTAGCTCATGTAAATATGTGAGTTCTTAAAGTGATGGTAGTTCATGAAATGGTGGTAGTTATTTTGAAGATAGTATATATCTGCATATCCCTAAGAGGTATATGGCAAGTTTTGTAACTCTGTTATGGTAAGATTGTAATATTTACCTTTCAGCAATAAGAATATTGATACTTCACCCAGTGGATGTTTCCCTGACATATTGAGAAGGTTTTACCACACAAACATGTGTCTTGTTGAATGTCATTTCCGTTATCTTGTTTTTTTGTTGTTTCTTGTCAAACTAATTTGTGTTGCAATTTGTTTCCAACAATGACATTATAATAAAAATAAATTATATTTTATATTATGAATTAAATATAAATCTTAGCTCTATATCTATGATGCATTCAGAGGATATAATTTCTTATTGTGTTGATAGATTCTTTTAATTTCAAGTGTGATGGATATTTTCTTATTTTCATAGAGATATGTAATTATTTCTATGCTCAAGATGTACTTGACATACTTTGTGTATGTCTTTATAATATATAATTTATCTTGGATTTTGAGTTGAAAATAATATATATATATATATATATATATATATATATATATATATATATATANTAATAATAATAATAATAATCTATTTTTAAGGTCACACACCAAATTGGTGTATGAGACCCGAAAGTATACATACCCTATCTCCTCTGGACCTGTGACCTCTTAAAAAGAAACACATGTCAACATTGAAATATTTTTTGTTATTAATAATTTTAAAATTCCACCTATCTACTATTTATGATATATAACTATGTTATATTATAACATAGTTATATTAAATTATACATTTTCAACATAAAAATGAAAAAAAAAAAAAAAACATTATAAATTTATTTTACTATTAAATAGAAAAAATTATAATCTTGCGGTAAAGTTGTTCTTGGCAAAGCATCCCTGTCTTCTTTTCATGCCAGGCCCCGCACAAGCCCGGCGTCGCAGTAACGGATCAGATCATGATCATGCTGTTGATCTCGGTTGAGGAAACGAAAAAAATCATGAACGAAGTTTCTATGTTGCCCAATGTGTTCGATATGGAAGTTGCTTCCATTTCGTGTTCATGTAATCCTTTCTTTTGCATCTAGTTAGACAATTAATGTTCTATGAAATGTTTTTTTTAAAGTAATTAGAAAACATAAATTTCTACATAAAATTATTATTTTTTATTATTTAAAATCTATTTTTTTTTATTGAAAAAATGGATAGGATAAGAAAAAAGAAGTGCTCTGTTTTTACTATG
>JASDQU010735628.1:83555-99853 GCA_032191745.1 Picea mariana | reverse complement strand
TTTTTTTTTTATGATTTTTATGATTGTAATAATATTTTTTTTATATTGATAGAATGTGAAATACATGTGCTATTAGTTATATGGATAAGAAGGATTCCCTTCTTTGGGCCTGAAAGTTAAGAGGAATAAAGGTATCATTTGAAAGAGTTTTCAAATGTGCTATTATTACAATTTCATGACATTTTTGTTATAATTTTAAGTTTTTATTTCAAAATCTAAGTTTTTATATATTGAATTATAATTTTCTTTTTGATATATTGGGATATTGTTACAAATTAATAACATTTATGTTATAATTTTGAGAAATTATTTGAAATTCTAAAAAATTTGGTCTAATTTTGGGACCACTTACCCTTAACTATTAATTATTGATGTGGTAGTGTGAAATTTATAGTTATTATTAATTTTGATTTATTGAAATTAGACATCAATTTAATTTTGATTTTATGATGATGATGATGATGATTAACTTCCACTAATACCTAATTGGTCTATCAGACTTTAAGAGGGCAAGTGATTACTTGTGATTCTTTAGAATTTTGTTTCTGCGCTCAAAAAGCATTAAGAGAAGCTTTCCAAGATCACCATACTTTTGTTGAGTTAAGAGGTTAGGAAGGTTAGTATTGTGAGAAATATTTTGAAAATGAGATCTAATATGGGTATAGGCTGGACAATCTAAGAGAAAGTGCTTTTCATCTTCAACCTTCTTAGTGTCACAAAGGTAACACACTCTTTCATCCCATGGCTTTTTAGGAATTGACCAATGCCTAGTTTCACTATGGAGCTCATGAGAATTTGTTCTTATCTTAGCAATGCTTATTTTTTTCTTTACACTTGACGAAACAAATAGATAATTTTGATCTTCTAGGTTAAGGTTGATTACATCTTTATAAAACCTTAATTTTCTTTTTTCCTCTAACTCTTTATCACACCACATTTTTTCCTTAAATTTTGATTTGAAGTTTTTTTTAATAGTATCTTTATTTTGCAAAATGGTTTCTTCCATGATTCCCCAATAGTTTAGCCAAGACTAGATGTGTTTATGCCATCCTCTCTTGAGTCGATGGTGGTTATGACTTGATTTTGAAGCAATTTTAGGTAGCCTCTTGTCTTCCATGTTGTTTAACTTGTTCTTATACATTAGGTATCTAGTCATATCCATGCTCTCAATGGGGGAGAGACTATCCATGCTCTCAATGGGGGATATGCTTGTTTCTAAGAGGAGGATTAGATAGGGCATATTTCTTTTAATTTTGAGATTATAGGTTATAAAATTCTTTTGTATTTTCTCTATCTTTCTCCAAGATTCACGAGAGATACTACAACCCCAAACTTCACATCCATAAAGAATAACAGGTGTAACAAGAGTCTCAAAGAGGAGTTTCTTCTTATCCCAACTCCAAAGATCAGCTGATTTACAATTGTTTTCAAGCCCATAATAAGTTTTTCATCCCCCAATAATCCTTTTCTCAATGCTATAATTCCAATTGAGCTTCTGGTGAATATCAATTCCAAGATATTTATATGAAGTCACTTTCTCCAAGTTGTTGTTGTCATATACAAAGGTATCATAAGGGATCTCATTGGATTTAATAATCGTGACCTTAGTCTTATCAGTAGTAATAGTCATACCCATATCGAGCAAAAACCCTTGAGGATTCTTACATTGGTTTTCAAGATCATGGGGACTCCTTGCCATAAGAATGATATCATCATCATAAAGAAGAAGATTGATGACTATACCAATGAGAGTAGGGCCGACACAACTTGCTTTTTCCAAGCATTCTTCTAACTTATCAATGTATATGCCAGAAAGGGTAGGGGACAAGGGACAACCTTCTTTGACTCCGATATTGTAGTTAATCTCTTTTGACCAGCCCTCAATGTTTTTAAATTTAGCAATAACTTTCTCATACATCCTTATTGCACTAGTCCTAACTCTAGAGACACTTTTATCTCTCCAACCTTATTCATCATATATTTTTAACATATTATGAATTTATGAATAGAATACACGTTTTTTCAAATTTATAATTTATATTTTAACATATTATAAATAAATTCATAAAATACATGTTTTTCCAAATTTATAATTTATATTTTAACATATTATGAATAAGATACATGTTTTTTCAATCTCAATTTTGAAAAAGATTAAAAAAAAAAAATAGTGTGTTACTCAATTTTGTTTCATTGTTTTTAAGAGAGCTATGCCTATTTTTAAATTAAACTATTTTTAATAATATGTTAAAAAATTTATTTAGATAACAAAATATATCAAATTAGGCCAAATATTATATCTAACTTTGAAATGTTAAAATGTTATATATATATATATATATATATATTATAGTATAAATTATTTCACTCATAAAAGAATATAAATTCCAGGTCTGGACTATATTCCTCGATCACTTTGTAGTCAAGCGAAGCCAGCAAACCACAAGCTCAGAATATATCAGCCTCTATTCCATGAAGACCGTGGGAGACAATATTAATGGGCTTGATAAGCTGACTGGCAATGTCATTCAGGTTTTTGAAACTGGAAATTTTTATTCCCTGCAGAAGACCATCTAAGCCCAAACAGCGGCAGGGCTCTTCTTAAAACAGGTATGGCTTGCCTCTAACATTTTCTCCGATAGGGATTCCGGACTACTGAGTCTATTTTTCAAAACGTGGCAACTACTCCGTTGTAAATTACACTATTCAACAGCGTTCCATCTATAAAGTCGTGAAAAAACCGTAGTACATAGAATTCTGTTACAAGCATTCCGCATCTGGTATTGTTGGACATTGGTTTTAGTGTTTTTCGAGAATTTTGTGATATGTGTTAATTCTCTTTAGTGGATCCTAACAGAGTTTTGTAATATGGGTTAATCTTCTTTGGTGGATCCTAATTCTGACGAGACAAACGTTTAAGAGTTTTGTTCTAACGACAATGGTAATCCAACAAATGACATCAGAGAAAATGGTATCAGAGCAAGGCACACTTTGGACCAGTAGGCACGCTTTGGTGTCAGAAGTAGCAAGCCATGGGTCTCTCTTCCATAGAAGCTGAATATGCTAGTGTTGCTCTTGTCTATAAGTACATTGCCTAGATGCGGATGATTCTTGATCAGTTGGGTATTACTCAAGAAGATACAGACATGGAATTACAGATTGGTAGTTTGCCTTAGGTTAAAACCAAACCTAAGATAACTTTAGAGAACAAAGGAGAGATCCTTGGACATTGGTTTCAGCACTCTCTTAAATACTAACTCTGGCGATTAACGATAATAGTAGTCCAAGAGGTATGACAGAAGCAAACAGATTGAGTCAGCATTGCACATAATTCAGCACGGTTAGAACCTTCACATCCGCACTTCCACAGGATTGTCAACAGGCTAAAAGTGCCATGGGTATCATCCTTTGGTGCCATACGACTTATCACTAGCGTTGTCTCTTCAGTATTCTTCAAAGCACCTAAAAGACCAGAAAAAGGCCACTAGTTTTTTTCAGAACATTGCTCATATCGAGGGGAGGTTAAAGCAGCTCTACAACTCTTACAAGCCAAACACAAGGAACATCAGGCTGAGGAATCGACATCGGATTTCAGCCAGTTTCCAAATATGAGACAAGGTATGGTCATATATCTCACAAACAACGGCTCAAGGGAAAGCGTCGCGACAAGCAGTAGGCGATTAGGTATGTCCCTACAAAATTTTACGGCAAATTGGATAAAGTGAGCTGAAACTGGAATTGCCTTTGCAGCTCAGAGTCCATGCTGTGATAAACATCACTCAGCTGAATCTATACGAACCGCAAATTAAATGGGTACGATATACCCTGCCATCCTCCAGGGAACATAGCTGATTTTCAGAAGCCTTTGGAGCCGACACCATTCTGTATATGAAAATCTAATCCACTCGCAACTCCACAATCCAAGCTTATCTTGTCGGCAAGAAAGGAGAGTTACCAACACAGGCCAAGTGGATTAGACAATCCGAGTTGGAAGACGATTTTCAGCACATTGAGGAAAAAGGCAGGACGCTTTCAGGCTAAACAGGGAGGAATTGTAATGAATAGGAAGTCCGAATTAGCCCGCTAGCTCCGAATAATCAGCGAGCCATCTCTGCCAAGTCAGCAGACTTGCATTTAGTAGATGAAAGAACTTTGCCCAAGTAATTTGTTTCTCTGTTACTAGAACTCCTTGTTACTCATTTTCAATTAGCAGAAGCGATCAATATCCTTTAGTGTGTGTTTAACAAAAGCCCAGTCCAGAAGGAATCCGATCTAGATAAAGTCGGAGCCTTTAAATCAACTCCACATAGACTACTTGATATGTTAAATAGTGGAAACAAGAACTCTGTTAACCACTCGGTCCCAGGGATCAGCAGTAGTAGAAGAGAATGTAAAAAGTCTATCGTAAGAAGAGGCGAAGGGGAAATAACAGGCAAGAGTGTTTTTGTGAAAGTCTGCGTATTTACCGTATGTTTATGGTTATGAAATGAGTATCTAATCTGAAATCTCTGAGAAATTCCTTAACTAATGTGGAATTCTCTAGGTTTTCCAACCTGAGCAGTGAGCAAGCTATTATCAGTTAATATCCTTATTGTGTATACACTCATTTTTTCCATAATTACATAGAAAGACATATATCTATTGGAGATTGGAGATGGGCACAATTAATCATCTTTTAATCTAAAATTTTAATCTGATGATTAAAAATTGAAGATGCTGGCATATTTTTAGTCGTCCTCCCAAATCAATGAATATGAGTTACTCTTCATAAGTTCCTTGTATTTTTTAATGCATCCGTTAACCTATTTAATTTTTAACAATTTACCTAATCATATTAAAAAATTACTGTAGCAACATATAATTACCAAGTTTAAATTATTAAATTATTTACCTTTGATTTCCTCAGTTGTAGCGTTTCATTTTCCGTAACGTTTCATTTTCCGGCCTATCATAACGTTTCATTTTCTGGCCTATCATATTGGATGAACGTTTCATTTTCTGCATTGCATGAGTGTGGAGCGTTTCATCCGTTTCATCCCCAGCCCCTTCGATTGCTCACCCAGTTGCATCGGCGAGCACTGAACCTAACACCCTTTACTCTTCTTGTCAAAAAAATACCATCAAACATTCAAGAAGGAAGGCGGCGAGGATGAGTTCTGTGCGTCCGTGTTTAATGTCCCCAAAGAGTTGTTGGCATTGAAGCCTAAAGCATACATTCCTCAATCGGTTTCCACCGGCCCTTATCACCACAAGAGATTTGAAATTTATGAGATGGAGCGCTACAAACTGGCAGCGGTTGACATATTTATGAGGTAATTTTCAGTCCGTCGTCCTGGAGGACTTTAAGAAGCGCGATTGGAAAATTCAGAGCTGTTATCACAAGTGCATCGATTATGAAAAAGAAACCTTGGCATGGCTCATTTGAGAAGTGTAGATATTGAGAAAATACAATATCACAGGCACAACAAGATAACTGCAAAGACCAATAACTTTTTACAAAGGAGAGAATGATCTATTAGATCTGCTTGCTGATTACATTGAAGATCTCCTCTATTTATAATAGGCTGAGAGGAGACAACATTGATGAAGGTAGATGAAGGTAGATGGATAACTCTCTCATGAAGTAATGAGACAAGTAGATGGATGAGATAAGTCAAAGAAGCACATGGTGATTATCCATAAACAACGAAAAAAGGATGACATGACATACCTATCCTAAGTAAACGTATACATCAACAAGAAGAAGGAAGGGGAGGGGACATGCCAAGAATCCTTTGTTAAGAACATGCTGCCCATGCTAGACCAATAATTCTTCTTTAATGTTATACGAGTCTTTAAGCCAGGAGGTAACCAAAACTAGATCAAACAACAAAAGATTTTTATTCAGTTAATGTGATAAGAGGAGTTAATGTGATAAGAGGAATAGGGTGAGGGTTATATTAGTATAATCATAATGAAGGTCGATAAAATATTTCATTTACAAATTCTAATTAAGGTTTACAAATTTTAATTAGAGTTTATGCTAGAGTTTATAGATTAATTATACTTTTCGGCGTTTATCAGCCACATAATTGTGGTTGTGCTAGTTATATTATGTTAATAATTTTGGTGTAGGAAAACAACAATTATCACTGCCTAATCCAGATAATTGTATTGTCATCTCATACAGTGTTTGTGAAAAACCAACCCTTAACATGATTGGATTTGAGGTATTAACTAGTGACTTTAATTTAAAAAGTGACTTAACAACTTTAACAGCCCACTCCCTAGCCCACTTCTTCTATACAATTTTCATTATTTATGAAAATATAGACAACTTTCATTATTTATGAAAATATAGAATATTATATACTTATTTATAATATTTAAATATAAATCTATGTTAAACTGAATTTATCAAATCTTAACCCCCCAAAAAATGAAAGGGTAGACCATTTTATATATTAAAGTATCATCAGATAAATCGTAGCGACATATAAAAACTTTTCATGAACATCATATGAAAAACAGAACACTTCCTTTTATACTAGTTATTTCCGGACACTATAAATAGATGCAAACAAAGGATTACATGAACAAGAGATGGAAGCAACTTCCATAGCGAACATATTGGGCGATATTGAGAGCTTGTTCATAATTTTTTTCGTTTCCGCCAGATCAACAACATGATCATGATCTGATCTGATCCGTTAATGCGATGTCAGGCTTGTGCGGGGCCTGGCATGAAAAGAAGAGAGGGATGCTTTGCCAAGAACAACCTACCCACAACAGTCGAATGATTATATGAAATCATAGTGCACATTAGGATGCGGGCAAGTCATTCTTGGCTGAGTAACACACTCTGCTTCTACATGCAAGACACTACACAAATTTCTTCGCAATTAGCACTATTACTGGTTAAGGTCTAACAACTCACAAACCCCTTAAAATGTCAATTCGGAACGAGGGATGGATTGAGGGAAGACGGGTATTTGTACCCAGTGCGCACAAATCTGTCGAACGGATTAGACAAATCGAATCTCTTGAAATGAAAAGGGTCTGTGAAAAAATATGTTCGATTCGCGGAGTACATGTTAAAACTCTAATCATAAGTTAGTTGGTTTAGTTAGTTTACCTAACTGTTATACAGTTATATGACAGTTATGGTCTTCTTGTATTATATATGTACGTCTGTACATGATTATCTGAAGCAATGATGAATATAGAGTATCCCTTTTCTGCCAATATTTAGTTATCTCTCTTCATCATGGCTTCTTGATTGCTTCTATTATTTCCATTATATTTATGCTCTTTTCTTCATTATGAATCTAACAGTGGTATCAGAGCACATGGCTTTGGGTTCACTATTGGCGTCCAGGATCGTGAGAAGATCTTAGTCGAAGGCTGTCGCGTCAAATGTTATTCAATCTGCATAAGGGAAATCGAGCATTGGAGAAAAATCAGCTATTGGGTTTGGTGTTCTGTTGCTCGTTTCTGGGAACTGCTTTATTTGCTTCCACTGCTTTACCTTCGATGGTGTGTTTTTCTTGAAAAGCTATGTCAACTATTGAAGGATATGAGAAGACCACAAAACCGAACCCTTTGGCACGACCTGTGAGCCGATCTTTCATGATGACCGTCTGTACTTGCTGAAGTAGTCCCGAAGCCTCTCCTCGCTCGTCTCCCATGATATTCCACCGATAAATGTCTTGCAGTGATCTAAATCCATTTTGGATTCCTGATCAACAACTATACAGATTTGTGCATGAAACTTTCTATACATTAAAACAAGAACCCAGTGCCGCTGGAAAAATGAAAAAAAAGGAAGTCATCTTGGCCCATGATCACAAGAACCCCATCCATCTGAAAATTTTCCACTCTGCATGCGTGCATGGACAACAAATTCAGATTGAAGAACATTGGATTTCTTGTCAAGTTGAATGGTCCAGTCTTTTATCTCGAATGAAATGTGGAAGAAAAATGCTATCTTGTGCCATCTAGTTTTTTTGATGAAAGATCCTCGAATCAACTCTGGAGCAGTCTGTGATATTGAAGGAGCACATGAGAATATGTGAGAATCTAGTTATTATGAGCCACATTTATCCACTTCGAAGGAGTAAAGGAGTATGAAGTCACTGCACATTCGGCGGCCTGCATGACTGCCGAGTTTCATGGTATGCATTGCTGACTGCCGAGTGACCTAGGAGTTGCAAGGTATGCGTTTCTCTGAGGTTTCTTCTCGAATAGGATTTAGGGAAAATCAGTTTTTCTTTATAGAGGCATGATGAGGAATGATGGTGAGATGCCCCCATTAGATAGCCACTGCACCGCTGCACATTTTAAGAGCACAGTTGAGATTTCCGTTTCTGCATTCTTTTAAGAGGAGTGAAGTTTATTTTTTAATTTTCAAAAATAACTTGTGATTTATTTTTTTATATTATGGTGGTTATGTTGTGGAGAGTTAAAGGCAATGAAGTAGAGAAGGATTTTTGGTATTAGAAAACAAATAAAATAAGTGAATGAAAAAGATAAAAGTGAATAAAAACATATGAAGTGGAATTAAAATTTTCCATGTAGCGAATTAAAAGAGAAGACTTGCAATTTGGAGATAAATCACTATTTTTGTATTTTCGTACTTAAAATCAAGGTATGGTCTTGCTATGTTTTGGTATTTTTGGAGTGGAGCTATATTATTTTTTACAAAAGGTAAATTTACAAGGCTTGGTGTGAGGGGATTTAGAAAGAATTTATTATATGAAGCATAAAGCATGAAGCATGAGTATATGGAGAAAAACATAAGAAAATTTGGAAATTTATATGGAGGAGTTTTTTCCATTATTATAGTTAAATGTACTTGAAGTTATAAGGATTTGTTATTTATTTGAAGACTTTTTGTGAAGGTGTTATAAGGAGTCTTTTTTTTGGAAGTTATAATGAAGTTATAAGGTGGTTGTAAAGGTGTTATAAGGGGTCCAACAAATTGCATTTGAAAAATTGTATTTGGTGTTATTTGTAGACCCACCTGAAATTGAATAAGGAGGTCTGTCTTAGGATCTTTGTGTGCATTATTGGTTGTCCTGTAGTTTTTTTGTCATTCATGCAATGGACAATCGCTCTTGGCATGCACAACAGGATACATAATTGAATTTTGTGGCATCAACATACATTCATCTCTCTTCCATATTCTGCATAATGGCGAGAATTGAATAAATATTTACAATATTGCACACATTAATTAACTCAACTACGGAATCTACAATTGCAATATAAAATTGCACCCTCAATATAGTGATTACTTGTTTACAAGTAACACACACGAAGATTGATATGTTCAAACTTCAAAACAAAATGTTATCTGATGAGTTAAGTTTGATTCGACACTAACAATGTGATTTCAACAAACAAGAAGACATCAAGGATAAAAATAATGAAGACGCTCAGTTGACTACCGATGACACTCATAAACATGAAGATGAGTTGGATGAAGTCCCTATTTTAGAAAAAGTTGCGGATGAATGTGGCAAAGTTGTGGATGAATGTGGCAAAGAAAATAGAATTGTTCGACCATGGGAAGAATTAGGATTTAAACGAAATAGATATGGACTAGGATATGAAAATGATGCTAACAACCTTTTTCATTTTCCTAATTATAGTGAACCTGTTTGCTTTGTGAGTGGAGGTTTTTTGAATGATGATAAGACGACAAAGCTTGAGGATATTGGTAAGGAATAGGTACATGATATTGTTGATGATGATGTTGCTATAGATATTCCAGATCATGATAATCGGTCGAATAAAGAACCCATACATTGTAAACACTGTCACAGGTTTGGCTATGATAAGTCAAACTGTTTTGATCTTTACCCATGCATATTTTGTGGGAAGACAAATCACCCCTCAGTAAGGTGTCAAAAGCGCAAGCGGAAACAACTTCATTTTGAATGGTTAGGGAATTGGCGTTGGCATTTGGAAGCCAATTTATTGGAACATTCTTATCGATGAATTTATACACAAGTACAATCATACTTGATTGAAGATATTTCTACAGTTGAAGGACATGAATGTTTTTCAAGATTTGATGATTTAGGGTATGATCGGGACCCAGTTGATGTAGTCTTCTGAGTTGAACATCGAGTCTTTAGACTCCGCCGGAAGACAGTTTGATGTGTTTGATCTCTTCTTAACCATACTTGCGAATGACGGTCAAGGGAATTGGAACCACTTGTTCCTGACACGGGGGAAATCTAGTTGAGTCAGGTTCCAAGTTTGATTTTGAGCCTGTGAATGATCAAGTATGCAACCTAGTTCCTAGTATGTAGTCTTGTTCCTGAACATATTGTTGTTGATATGGTTTGTGGTCAGCTTAAAACCACCAATTGAGCAGAAGACATCAAGTTCTGCTTGTTACATTTTCAGATTTTTGAGCCTTTAGCTCTTGTTAGTTTATGGTCAACTTAAAACCATGCCATTTAGTAGAAGAAATCAACTTCTGCTAGACATTCGGTTTGTGGTCATCCCGAAACCACCAAATGAGTTTGTGGTCACCCTTAAACCACCAATTTAGTAGAAGACATCAGCTTTTGCTATTTTTTTAGAGTTCAGAGAGCATCTTCAACCAACACTCTGAATATTCGCTTAGCACATTGTTGATTGTCAAATAGTGGTAGTTTTTAAGGCAAGAATGAACTTATGATTAAGGGGGATGTTAAAACTATTATACAGTTACATGACAATTATGGTCTTCTTGTATTATATATGTACGTATGTACATGATTTTTTTTTTTTTATGCTGGCGGAATCGGCAACTGGGCCGGTCTCGTACTCGCGTGACACGGGGTCGATTCCGACCGCTACCACTATAACCTCCAGGTGCCATACGTATGCCCCTTCCGCAGGCACGGGTAAGTCGGGGGGATTTGAACTTGAAACCTCATCGTACATAACACGCTATATTCACGGCACTTGCCAATTGAGCTGCCCCCCGGGGGCTGTACGTATGTACATGATTATCTGAAGCATCGATGAATATAAAGTATGCCTTTTCTACAAATATTTAGTTATCTCTCTTCATCATGGTTTCTTGATTGCTTCTATTATTTCCATTATATTTCTGCTCTTTTCTTCATTATGAATCTAACAATACAGCTCTACATATTGACGAACATATATTTGTCACGTCTCAATCACTACCTATATCTCACCATTAATGGGACTGACACAGCTGCTCAACGAACACAGAGTTAAGCAATCGACTTCAACGTTCAACATAATACAATGCAATAACCTAGAGTTAAGCGAATACCGGAAAACACAATGCAAAAGGGATACACGAGCAGTCACTTACAGTCCCATCCTCGTTCAATACGCACTCAGGAAAGGATAGCGCAATGGTACAGAGAATCTTATTCGCAGGACATGAAATGACATAGAGCTAGGTTATGGCTAGAGCTAATTTTGTAATAAACTGACGATAGTGCAATGACACAGAGAATTCTATTCGGAGGACGCTAAATGACAGACAGGTAGATGTTATTTTTAAAACTAGCACAATCGCTATCTCGCGGCTGGTGAACGCCGAAAGGAATCGGCTGGTAAAATTCCTCGCACACAAAAATTCCGCGTATTTAAGAAAAACCCTCGCGCAGTAAAAATCCCCTACTTATTAAATTAAAAACCCTAATTGACATCCATGGCCCAGGCCAAGTAAATAATCGACACAGTGAAAACTACTCAGCAAATGATGTGGTAAATAAATTTGATCCGTCATCATGATTAAAATTATTGTTTGGTATATGAGGAAGATAATTTAGTTCAATTTTTTTTTAAAGAATTTTTTTTTTTCTAAACAAATTAAATGGTGTTCCTAAAAACCCTAAATGAATAAATGAATGAATAAATCTGGCTATTAGAGTTTGAGAGTAACCAACTAATTTTATAATAAAAATGAATAAATCTGGCAATTATAAGTACAAGTATAGGTTTTTGAGCGTAACAAGCTAATTTTGTAATAAACTGGCCCTTTTCTACATGGTTTAGAGTTTTGCTCGATTTTAAATTTGTTCAAAAGGTAAAAAGTTTGTACATGGTTTAGAGTTTTGCTGAATTTTAAATTTGTTCAAATAATCAAAGGGTAAAAGGTTTGTGCATGGTTTAGATTTTTGTTCAATTTTAAATTTGTTCAAATAATCAAAAAGTCTATCCAAGTTTTCCAAATGGATTGGTACTCCAACTTTTGATATGAACAAAGTCAAAATATTATCGACTTTAAATTTCTTAGCATCCAATGTTGTCACACTTTAAATTTTCTCACAGCATAATATTTAACCTCACGACATTATTATACTTTAAATTTCCTAAGATGATATGATATACAAAACTAAAGTTATAATTAAAATTAAAAATATTATTAAATTTTTTAATAATAAAAAAGATCATATGATAAATTGAATAAAAATAACAAATAAATTTGGAAATTTTTATTTTTAATAAAATGTTTGAGACATTGATTATATTTTAACTATTTAACAGTAAAATAAAATTTTAATTATATTTTTCATTTTTTTTTTTGTTGAAAATGTGTAATTCCTTTATGTGTAATAAAGAGTTGATAGATGGAATTTAAAAATTATTAATAACAAAAAATATTTCAATGTTGATCATGCATAAAATATTTCAATATCCACTTTAAGTAATATAACTTTATTTTCAACTCAAAATCCAAAATATAATATATATATATAGAGAGAGAAATGTGAAGTGCATGTTGAGAATGGAAGAAATTACACATTTCTATGACAATAAGAAAATATCCATCACACTTGAAGGAAAAATTAGTTTGGGAAGAAATAACAAAAAAATAAGATAATAGAAATGACATTCAACAAGACACAACCTGGTAAAACCCTATGAATATGTGAAGGAAACATCCACTGGGTGAAGTATCAATATTCTTATTGCTCAAAGGTAAATATTACAATCTTCCCATAATACTTTTTAGGGATATATATATATATATATATATATATATATACTATGGGTTTAAGAACTGACATCTTTACATGAACTAACATCGTTCACTGATTTTGATTGTTGTCACAATTTCAAAAATCTCTACCTTACAAAATATTACCTCATACCTTTCCCAAGCTCATTCACCACCTTTTCTACAAGGAAAGAGAACCCAAACACCACCACAACTTCTCTAAGAATACTTGTTTTGTGAATATGTTTGCACATTTTCTCGAGTATGGAAATTCTTAATCAAATATCCCTTTAACCAAATTGCCTCCTTGCATGCATGTGACACAACTATATACTCTACCTCAGTAGTGGATATAGTGATTGTGTTTTGAAGCTTTGACATCCAAAAATTAGGTCCTCCTGCAAGAGTTAAGACATAACATGAAGTAGATATGGACTTTTGTCCAAATCACCTGCAAAATCTGAATAAATGTAACCAAAAATTGAATCATGGCAACAATGATAGGTTATACAATAAGCAATTGTTCCTCTAAGATACTAAAGCACCCATTTCATTTTTTCTCAATTATCTCTACCCATGTATCTACTGACAACACCAACTACATGTGAAATATTCAGTCTTGTACATACCATCACATATATTAAACTTCCTATCACACTAGCATAAGGTACATGAGACATATAATCATTTTATTCTCTATTATTAAGACATAAACATGAATAAAGATTAAATGAGAAGCCAACAATATATTTATAGATTTCACATTATTCATACTGAATCCCATAAGTATCTACTCCACATACATCTTTTGTGAAAACCAAACATTACCATGTTTCATGTCTCCTGTATTTCTATGCCCAAAGTTTGTTTTGTTGCTCCTAGATCCTTCATATCAAAACTCCTAACCAATTGAACCTTTAACTTGTTGATCTCAACCATGTTTTTTCTTGCACCAAGCATATCGTCAATTTATAACACCAAGATAATGAATATACGATTTTCTGAACTTGCTTTAGGCCATACAATGACTTCTTGAGTTTGCAAACAGATATTATTTTGTGATCTTGAAGAAAACCTTATGGTTATTCCATATATATTTCGTCATTCAAATCCCATGTAAAAATGTTGTTTGAACATCTAGCTTATCTAACTCAAGATCAAATAAAGAAACTAGTATCAATACCAAAAAAATAGAAACAAGCTTAACAACTATGAAAAAATTTCATGGAAATTAATACCTTTCATTTGAGAATACCCTTTTTCCAATAGTCTTCCCTTTTTTAGTTTGTAGACCCATTTGCAACCAACAACTTTCCTTCCCTTTAGGAGTTCTACTAGGTCATTTAGTAATTTCAATAACATCCATCACTTCATGATAACAACAAATTTTCCCTTCATTAGAAATCAAAGAAATAGGATAAATATACTCTTCATGCCTCTTAGGAGGATTTTTGGCCCATGTAGATCACCTCAAAGTTGGTTGTGGCATTTCCACATTTTTCTTTATATTTTCTGCATCTTCATCTACTTCTTTCAAGCTTCTTCCCTCCCCTTATTTTCTATATATTGTTGATTTTCCAATTGAATTTGTTGATTCTATGGTACTTGTTCTTATTTCATTTCAACTTTTACTACGTTTAATTTTATTAGAAGGGATTCATGAAATTCTTCATCTCTTCTAGTGATGAGTTTGTGGGAAATATACTTTAGTATGAATAATGTATGAATTTACTTGTAGGATTCAATATGAATTCTTTTGTTTTTATTCTTATTTACTTATTTTTAAATATCAGGACCCCACATCAAAGAAGTATATCTTTCTTGGTTATGAGACATTAATATATATGATTATATCTTGATTTTATTCTTATTTTCTTATTTTTAAATATCAAAATTTTAAGTGGGACCCCACATCAAAGAAGTATATCTTTATTGGTTCAAAGATATACTTCTTTCTTTGATGTGAGTACAACTTAGAATTTTGATATTTAATAATAAGAAAATAATCATTAAAAACAAAAAAAATTCACATTTAAGTAATAAAATAATAACTTGCCCATACCTATTGAAGAATACTATATTCTATTGCAACTGTACTGAAATATATTAAACTAGCACAGTCGACTCGTAGTTGGAGAACGCCGAAAAGGTTCCATTCAGAACAAGAGTCTTGATTGAGCCGATTCTAATACAGAGCGCACATAAACAACACGACATAAATTACCCCATGCGCGCAGAAGGTATGGTATGATTTGAGTGTGTCCTGGATAATGACAAGTGAATATTAARCGTCCATGTAGATCRTGGCATCAAACTACCTTTCAGATATAAAAAATGAATGAGTGCCACCAAAATGAAATGTGTGCAGAGTGTTTTTTAATGATMTAAACGTGGTCTGCATATATTTTAATCCTCCTTAATCATTTGAATGTGGCAATTATGTATTTTTACAGTAAATTTATAATGTGATTAAGTAAATGTAAAAAAGTAAACATGTTAACGGATGCCTTCATAAATGCAAGGAAGTTATGAACAATAAATCTAAAGCATTGATTTTGGAGGACGACTAAGAATATGCCAGCATCTTCAATGCTTAGCCATCAGATTAGAATTTAAGATTAAAAGATCATTAATTGTGCCCATTGTCAATAGGTGTAAGCCTTTCGACGTAATTATAAAAAGTATTCTATGTAAGCTGAGCTGACTGCCAATGGCATTCGTAAGTGTGGGAGACAATATTAATGGGTTTGATAAGCTTACTACCGATGGCATTCGTAAGCGTGACTGCATCTTCGTGATCACGTGCAGGTTTTTGAAAATGGAAATTTTTATTCCTTGCAACAAGACCATCTAAGCCCAAACTGCAGCATGGCTCTTCTTAAAACAGGTATGGGTTGCCTCTAAATATTTACTCTGAGTCTATTTTTCAAAACAACGTGGCAACTACTCCATTGTAAATTACAGTATTCAACAACATTCCATCTATAAACTCGTGAATAAACAGAAGCAGTACATAGATTTCTAGTAGAAGCACTCTGCATCTGGTATGACAGAAGCAAACAGAGGGAGTCAACATTGTACATAATTCAGCACGGTTAAAACCTTCCCATCCGCACTTCCACGGGAATGTCACCATACTAAAAGTGTTATGGCTATCACCCTTACAAGCTGCTCTACAACTCTTACAAGCCAAATACAAGCAACAGTAGACTGCAGAATCGACATCGGATTTCAGCCAGTTTCCAAATATGAGACAAGGTATGGTCATATATCTCACAAACAACGGCTCAAGGGAAAGGATCGCGACAAGCAGAAGGCAATTAGGTATGCCCCGACA